>CM034357.1:44226745-44236958 GCA_019925275.1 Mytilus edulis | reverse complement strand
TTGCATTAAAATTGGTTAAAATACCAATAGTTAATGGTGTACAACAACCATACATTACGACAAGATATTTCAAATATTCTTGCCAATCAGATTATATGGTGTTAATAAGAAGCCAAGTCTACAACAAACAAACATTTTTTGTGACCCTGAGTGTACAAAAAAAAATTATACTTAAAGGCAAGAAATTTATATTTTGTCAAATATTACTACATAACTTATACGAAGCACATGAATGCTTACTTAAAAATTCAGCATTATGGCTAAGAATTTTGGGTAGCTTAAAGCACCTATACTTCAAGAAACAAGTACATTTTATTATATATGAATTATTAAAACAATCATAATATATCACAAATACTAGGAATAGAAAGAAAGAAAACTGCTACATCACTAGCTATTATAAAATGAGAATTTCAACAGATCTGTGCCTTGTATTTCATTATTCATGACAAAAATAGAAATAACAAAATATTACAAAAAGCATAGCTAAATTTTTCACAAATAAGTAAAAAATAATATTTATGAACCTCTACTCTGTTCATATAGTAGATCTTTAAAGACTTTTAGTACTAAAAATAGCTCTTTCTGTCATATTTTATCAAACTTTTGCAACTAAATATCAGGTAATCTCATTAGTAAATATATATGGGTTCACGACGCAACAATCCAGATCTTTTGTGAGCTATTTTTAAGATCTGCTTTTGGAAAAAATTTCAGAAACAAATCTTATACAATATTTTCTTCCTCCCTTTCAGGAGAGTTCCCAGGAGACTTCCTGAACATTAATTTTGCACTTCCTGTATCATCCTGCTGATACTGCAGTCCGACATCAGATATTGCTTCAATAGCAGCTTCTCCTTCCTCTGGAGACTTTCCTTGAGCCCGGAGTAGTTCTGTCTTTATAATAATCTCATTGCTAATATAAGCCTCTCTTCTGATTTGAACTTTCAACTGTGCAGGGACATCTGGGATTAACCAAGCAATCAAACCAGTGATGAAAACGATTACATTCTAAAAAAAATATACGAGTTTAGATTATATTTTACCTGATTACTGTACAATCATCTAAAATCTAAAGTTTGTAAGCACTGACTGGTAAAGTTTGCTTTAATCTATCAGTGGGTAATACAATTAATAAATATTGCATTGAATAAAGCATTGGTTATAGTTCATTCAACTACAATTCTGGACAATGGGAGATAATTCTAATTTTTAAAGATTGCTTTATAATGACATCATTTATAATTTTAGAACAGATATTAAATTCTTGCTTCTGGCAAAAGTTATGTAAATTTCTTGCTAGGCGTAGCATTATTTTGTGACAGAAATATCTGAGCATATATTTATACAGTGATAAGTTTCTGAAAATGTTCATGGATAGGATGTATAGAATGTTACATTCAATGCAATATATTTTGTGTATCTAAAAGGTAGTGATAAGCCTTGGAAGATTCAGATATCAAGTCAGTAACATAGGGTTTTGATTGCATTTTATGCAATATTTACTCAAAAATATTTGAAATTTAAAGAGACTGTTTACTTGTTAGAGCTAAGGAATGACAGTTGGTCCTTGACAGTTTTATTGGCTGTAAAAAGTCAACTGGTATTAACATTTTGTTCTTAGTTTGTGCTATTACACACCTGTCCATGGCTAGGTCATGGTGTAGTGCTCATAAATATGTTTAAACCCACTACATTCAGCATGTGCCTGTTCCCAAGTCAGGTCATTGAGTGTGGTTTTATTACAAATAAGGCAATTGCTTTTTGTTATTTCACATTTTGTCAAGTTTAAGTTCTTCTAACGACTATACAGTATGGATAGGGACTTAAATGACAAATGTGGTCCTAATTTTTTTTTAGTTTTAATTTTTTCCCCCTTTTTATTTATCCCTCTATTCTGTCCTACTTTTTTTTTGCCAAGTTGCTCATCCTCCTTTCTTTTTTTCTTTTTTGCTTAGTTACTCAACCAGCCTTTTTCTTTTAATCAAAACTCCTACCCTGCCTTTTTTCAAACTAAATGGTAGCCCCCCCCCCCCCCCCCCCCCCCCCTAAAAATCAAATGGTAGCTCCCTTAAAATAAAAGATATAAGAAGATGTGGTATATAAACTTTTTTGTAACCTTACCTGAAATACTACAACAAATACAAATCTAGCAGCCAGTATATGCCAGTATAATTGTGAAAATTCATAGGCATTCTCTGACCATGGTGGGTTTCTAAAATCTCGGTATCTGTAAATAGAAGTAAATATCAAATATTGAGGAAAAAAATCTTTTCACAATATTCATGTCTACTCAAAGGGCATATGATACAGTTACAGGGAAGTTAATGATTTGCCAGCGTCAAATGTTATTTTCCCCCGACGTCAAACTGTGACATATTGAGAAGAGATGCATTTCTTTTACTATGACAAATATACCACAAAACATGCTGTTTTTTTCATAAAATCCTGAAACTTCGTTAAAAATTAATAATTTTCAAAGAAATGCTATACATATTACAAGCATATTTATGTAAAGAAGATTTGCATAATATTTTTACAGAAATCTGCTTGTATCATGTGTATCTATTTGTTGAAATAAACAAAAGTTAGGTGTGTCTATCCAAAGGACAGAAATGTAAAAAAAAAAAAGCACAAAATTTTGAGTAATTATCAAAAATTTCAACCAACTTATCTCTTAAAGTAGCACATGAAGGTATATTTCTTTATTATATTTTTAAATTGCATAGGTGAAAAATAGCTTGTTTGCAAATTTTTGTGAAACATAATTATGGGATTGAAACTGTATGGTATGCTCTTAATATAAAATGTATCACCAAAAATGCCAAGGCATTCAAATGTGTACTCAGAGTGTCGACTTTAGTAAGATGAGAAACAGGGGAAAACATCAACAAGATATCAATATAACAAATATGAAGCAGACAAAAATGAATAACTATTTTGGGGTAAATGCAGTCCTTAATATTCCTTGAATCATAAGCTAATACATTCTGGGTTCTTATACACTCAAAGCTTACAACAAAATGCATCAAGTGTGTAGGTAAGGTAATATCTTTGGCTAGCTTGCTTGTTGCTGAAACCGTGAAGTCATTATGAGGTTAACTATACTACCCTACTTCCCGAGTAGTCTAGTCCTACAGATAGAAAAAATGGTTATATGTTGGACTAGTCTCCTCTAAAAGTAGGGTAGTATACCTAACCTGATAATGATGTTAATGTATTCCTTTCCAACTTGTCATAGTATCTGGAGAAAGTGTATCATTTCGTGTGATGCTAAAATCATTTATGAAAAAAAAAGCTTTTCATTAACCAGAATTCTTTTGGAACAGTTTCAGTCTTAAATATGAGATATAATAGTTGCATAAAAATTAGGATATGCCTCTGCAGGTTGGTATTTTCAGAAATGCTAATTTTATTTAGCTCTATTTAATTTTTTTTTTTAGTATTAACATGCCTTAGTATATGATTTGTTACTTTATAAATTTGATATCTTTTGAAATCTAAAGTTCTAATGAAGAAAAATATTGAAAAAAAAAGAATAGTCCTACACTGAAGGGTGACATGTCTATTACTGGTAAAGTTTCCCATGTTCTATTTTAAGCCTCAAGGTCATAAAAATGTCAAACAGATAATTGTTGTAAAAACACTGACCATTCTACTTCGGGCATAGGACATTTGAGCGAAAAAGAAAAAAGCACATAGGGTCATTTGAGCGCCGACTTCATAGGACATTTGAGCGCCGGGATATTAACCTTACCTGAGTTTTCAGACAGGACATTTGAGCGAAATTTTCCCTGATAATTTTACACGAATTAAGATTTTTTTTTAAAAGTAAGAAAAAAAAGTAAGATTTATAACGAGCAGTTCTATCACAGTCATCCATCAATTTATACTTTCCTTGACACTATTATCAAATTGCAATCTGTGACTTACATAAAAATTCGGAGTTTGAACATTGATGCACCGCAGAGCCGAACAGAAAAGGAGAAGGAACAGAATCTCCGGGATTTGCATTCGAAATACTGCCAGCAGGAAATTACGAGGGATTTTTATGTCAGAAGCCTGGGATATAAGTTCCAAGCCCGAACAGACTTGTAAATAATGCCGTTGCCGAGTTTTATGTTTTATGACAGTGCTTTGTTTTTAGTGCTTTGTTTACAATTAAAAGATGTTTTAATCTTTTTGTTGGTAAACTCCTGTTTTATGACTGTGCTTTGTTTTTAGTGCTTTGTTTTTTACAATTAAAATATGTTTTAATCTTTTTGTTGGTAAACTCCTCATTTAATGAACTATATTCGTAAGAAAATGTGGTATGATTGCCAATAAGACAATTCTCTATCCAAGACTTGTTTTCGCTCAAATGTCCTACGCTTATTCTTATTTTCGCTCAAATGTCCTAAAATTTAGGCGCTCAAATGTCCTATACTTTGGCGCTCAAACGTCCTTTTTTTTTCGCTCAAATGTCCTGTCAATGCGCTCAAATGTCCATTGCCGTCTACTTCAAAGGGTGTTAATAATTGATTGGATTTAAACAATTGTCCATAGATTACATTTGGGGTTAATTTTTAAAACCAAAAAATTCTGCTAATTATCAATCATAACCAAATGTGAACTCTATTGGACTTTGGGTGATCTGTATTAATGTTAATATTGCAGGGCATTTACATATGGTTAAAGAATTTCATACATCAATCATTTGTTTTTAATATTTTATTGGTAGTGAGTCCAATGGTGTCACACACGTCGCACTTTGTCTATGTTTGAGCACAATTTTTGTTTATATTTTTATACTGTATTTGATATTCGTACTTGTCATATTTACATTTACTTAGGATACTACTTTTACAGGAGTCTAGTACATTTAATTTAGTTTAATTTATTAAGTAGATATTTTGAAAGTCACCATTGCTTTTGCAATGGATGACAGTCAACATTTTACAGGAAGTGGATATGAGGTAGATCCCCTTGAAGAGTACATGCATAATTTACAAGATACTCATGTTGATACCCCACATAAGAATTTTGATTCTATTAGTGTTTGGTCAGGTACTGACAGTGAAGTCAGTACGTCTGAATACGAAGCAGCCCATGATTGGCAAACCCAGCGTCATAAGAAAAGGAAGATTAATATCTCTCCTGGTTTAAAAACTTATAGTGAAAGTGTACAAAGCACTATTAAGAAAGCTCCTACTAGAAGTTTTTCGCTGTTGTTACATGTGTTGATACAGAAACAAAACTGGGTCTTAAAAACCCTATTTTAAAACAAATACTGTTTAACAAAACAGTTGGTATAATTAAAACTTTAAATAAAACTAAAACAGGCAATTTATTTGTAGAGTGTTTTGATGTAAATCAATTTAATGAGTTAAAAAAGCTCAACAAATTAGGTGAGTGGGAAATCAGAGTTAATATTCCCAAAATTATGTCCACCTCTGTGGGGTGTATTTATAGAACCCCATCAGATATAAGTATTGATCAGGTTAAAGAAGCCCTAGAGGCATATAATGTTGTCAAGGTAGAAGAAATGTTCGTCTACGATAAAGTAAAGAAACAGAAGGTACGTTCTGCCACTTTAAAACTATATTTTAATACTCCGGAACTACCGGAAAGAGCCAATCTGGGCTTTACATCATATAAGGTCAAAATTTTTGTTAAAAAACCTATACAATGTTTTAAATGCCAAGGCTACGGTCACATGCAGAACGAATGTTCTAGTAAAGAAATATGTGTCCATTGTGGTGGTGCACATACAACACCAAATTGTGATAAACCCCCCAAATGTATTAATTGTAATGGGGAACACCCCACCTCAAATAAAGACTGTCCCAAGAGGATTGAAAATATCAAAATTATAACAAAGGTCGCTAAAGAGAAGTGCAGTTATAAGGAAGCACGGACAGAAGTAAAGCATGAAATTAAAAAACAAGATATAGTTCATCGTCCTAAAACAAAATCTCCCCTTCCCAAAGAACACAAAGAGATAGAAGATCTATTAGTATTTATAGCCTTATTACTTAAGAAACTACCTGCTATTAAGGAAGAAAATGCCCAATTTATTTATATTACAGATTTAGTTTAAAAAGTTTTTGGGTTTGAAATACAACCACAAAATCTTACAAAAAGATTTACTGAACTTATATAAGCAAATATTTGTTTTACAGGGTAAATTGTACAGAATATCTCTTTTAATAATGTATATATTATATTTGTATTTAAACCTAATATTAGTCATGGCAGCACATTTTACAGTACTGCACTGGAATTGCCAGGGTCTAAAAGCCCATACACCAGAGTTTTTATGGCACTTAGGGTCTGTTAAACATAGGCCTGACATTATTTGTTTACAAGAAACTTTTTGTACAAATGAGTCAGATTTTATAGATATACAAGGATATATGTTGGCTACCTTCTCCACGAGAGGCACAAAAAGAGGGGGGACGGCTATTTATTGTAAAAATGGTATTAACTTTACTAAGGTATCGTTAACCAGTAAATTAGAGATTTCAGCTATTAACATTATTTATAATAAGAAATGTTTATTGATTGTCAATATATACAACCCACAATCTGATACAGTTCAGACAGACTATGATATTTTAATAAACCAATTTGATACCAAATTTATTTTATGTGGAGATTTTAATGCTCACCACAATTTATGGGGTAGTGAAAGAATAGACACGAAAGGTAGAGAATTAGCAAATTCAATTTTATATAATAATATTTGTTTATTAAATGAAGGACCAGGCACGCGCCTGAATCCTACTAACCTTAAAACTTCATGTATTGATTTAGCCTTTTGTAGTTTGAATTTAGCTCACAGGATTCAGTGGTCAGTTGACCAAAATACTACTTTTAATAGTGATCACTTTTCTATATCACTTAAAATAGATATCAAAGTTAATAATAGTGAAGAAAATAATAACTTTAAATGGAATTTTAAGAAAGCTGATTGGAAGAATTTTTCCAAAGCTTGTGATGAGAGAATTTCAGATAATTATATTTCTGATAATATTGAAAATTCTAATACTTTGTTAACTACTGAGCTTATTGATATTGCAACTCAGTTTATTCCTATTAAAAAATTTAGAAATCAAACGAAACCTTGTGTGCCATGGTGGTCTGACCAATGCACCAAAGCGATAAAGGAAAGAAATAAGGCTAGAAACAAAGCTAGACATACAGGAAAGGGGCATGACTTTATTATTTATAAGGAAAAAAAACAAAATTAGTCAAAAAGTTTTACAGGATACACAAGATTATATATTGGAAAATTTATTGTAACACATTGAATGACAATTCCAATATTTCAGATTGATGGTATAATATTAAAAAAATGCTTGGTAAAATAAGTAGCAAAAAAGAGATACCAGCTCTTAGAGCATGTGGTCACTTTTTAACTAGTACTATTGATAAAGCAAACTATTTTGCTAAAAAATTTGTAGAAGTTAGCAGTTCTAACAACTATGATAATGATTTTAAAAAGCATAAATCTACTGTTGAAGAGCAGGAAATCAACACGTTTCTTAAATATTATAAAGAAAATCAAGATTGTTTTAACGAAAAATTCACTTTACAGGAATTTAAAGATGCCATTTCAGATACAAACGATAGTTCACCAGGTAAAGATAAAACCAGTTATAGCATGTTCAGACATCTGAGCGACAAAACTTTAAACATTTTTTTCCTATTTTTAAATAAAATATGTTTTTTACAGGAGATTCCTAAAGACTGGAAACATTCTGTGGTCATCCCTTGTTTAAAACAAGGAAAAGATTCAAGTGATCCGTTGTCTTATAGGCCTATAGCTTTGACCTCTAATTTTAATAAAATTATGGAAAAGATGGTAAATAACCGATTAAGATGGTTTTTAGAAAAAAATAATTTATATAATCCAAACCAAAGTGGATTTCGAAAAAATAAAAATACTTTACAGCAATGTATTAGACTTGATAATGAAATACATAAAACTTTTGCTAAGAAATATATTACTGTTGGCGTTTTCATAGATTTTCAAAAGGCTTTTGATATGCTATGGAAACACGGATTATTAAAGAAAATGGTTAATTTTGGTATTAAAGGAAATTTGCTAGCCTATGTCAATAATTATTTAACATCAAGAACACTACAAGTTAAAATAAATAATACTTTTTCAGAAACTTATTTTGTTGAAAATGGTACCCCACAAGGGAGTTGTATAAGTCCCACTTTATTTAATATTATGGTTAATGATTTATCAACATGTTTACAAGACTGTGAGATTTCACAATTTGCAGATGATGGTGCTATTTGGAAATCAGGTTCATGTATTAAGTTCTTACAGAAAAAAATCCAACTAGACTTGGATAATATTTGTAAATGGTGCTCTACATGGGGCTTTAAAATTTCTCCAAGTAAAACTGTTGCTATGATATTTACAAGAAGAAACAATATAAATATATCTTTAAAACTTGGTAATCACACATTAGAAATAGTTAAAGAAATTAAATTTTTAGGATTAATTTTTGACAGAAATTTAACTTGGCATCAACATATCCAAAGTTTACAAACAAAGTGTCTAAAAGTTATTAACTGTATGAGAGTACTTACAGGAACAAGATGGGGCGCAACAAGCAATACCCTTAGAACTATTTATATTTCCTTGATTAGATCAAAACTTGATTATGGATGTGAAATTTATAATTCAGCTTCTTTTAGTACTAAAAAATGTCTAGATAAAATTCAAAATCAGGCATTACGTATATGTACTGGTTCAATGAGATCAGCTTCCTTGAAAGCTTTGCAAGTTGAAATGGGAGATCCTCATTTAGAAATAAGAAGACAAAGTCTAATAGCAAAAGCTTTTTTAAATATGACTAGTTTTGACAACTCACACTCGGCTAAAGCCGCGGTAAATGACACTTTCATTTTTGATTATTACTCCAAAAACGTTAAACGAAAACCCTTTTCAGTAACAGCAAGAGATTTCCTAGCTCAAAATAAATTTTCTACTGAATGTATTTATAGATATTCAGAATGTCCATGTCCACCATGGCATATCGAAAAATCATTAGTTAAAACACAACTTCAGGATAAAATAAGTAAAAAGGATCTGCCACATTTAATTAAAAGTGAGGCCGAAATATTAATCGACTCAGAATATTCAAAACATTTGCAAATATTTACAGATGGATCTAAAGACCCACATGGTAATACAAGTTGTGCATATGTTGTTCCAGAATTTAAAATAAAAAAAGGTTTTAAACTACCCAACTACATTTCTATATTTATGTCAGAATTAATGGCAATATTTGTAAGTCTTTTATGGCTAGAAGATTTTAAACCTATTAAAACTGTAATTTTTGTAGATTCTTTGTCAGCTCTTCAAGCCATCAGAGCTCCTATTTTTAAAGTAAAGAATCAAATTTCATACGATATTCATTTAATTTTGACTTCACTTAAAAAGGGTGGATCAGAAATTATATTTGAATGGATACCAAGTCATGTCGGAGTAATGGGCAACGAAAGTGCAGATTTACAAGCCAAAAACGCACTTAATTTAGACAACTGCATAGATTTTATACCTCTCTTTAAAGAAGACATTAAAACTGTCTGTAAAAATTTTCTGAAAAATTCATGGCAAAAGGTTGGGAAACAAACAAAGATAGGTCATTATTTAAAATTATTGATAAAGTAAATTTTCAAATTAATATTCCAAATTTAACAAGAGAGAAAGAAATATTACTCTTCAAATTAAGAACAGGATATATTGGACTAAATAAGCACCTGCATAAAATTGGAGTAGTTACCTCAAATCTATGTATAAACTGCAACCAGATCCAAAGTGTAGAGCATTATATGTTAAATTGTAAATTATTCAATTTAGAAAGGAATATTTTATTTGAAAAACTAAAAAAGTTAAATGTTACTGATTTTTCACTTAAAAATTTACTAAAAGGTTATAATTTTGCTCCCATTTATGAATATGTGCTAAGTACGAAAAGACTACATTATGTCAACAATACGTAGCATTTTTTTAGATTTTATTAGTTTCTATCTGAACTAAATTCAAATGCTGTATTTTGTTTTACCTTTTACATATATTTCATATAAAAAATAGGGGTCTACCTATATTAGGGAGAATTCATTTTCTGCCCCAGGAAAAAAAACAAAAATTGTTAAATTTGTTAATGAATATTTTTAATAGTTAAAGACTTATATCATGCTATATTCA
>CM034357.1:43945060-44226645 GCA_019925275.1 Mytilus edulis | reverse complement strand
TATTAACGTAATATTTGCTTGTTATATAAACTCTCAAAAAATACTTTCTATCAAACCTACAAGCATAATTCTTGTTTCACGTTAAACAGTAGATTTGTATCTATAAAATACAGGTTCAAGAGTTTAAGACTCATATTGTTTTGATCTTTAAAAATATGATTTATTTCATTCCCGCCAAAAATAAAACGTAAAAATGAAAAACGTTTCCAGAATTGAAAAATATCTACCAGTGATTTCTTCATAATAATTTCAAGAAGGAAAGTGCCATGTGCACTCTTCAAAATAAAGCAAAAAAAATTGTATGTCACCGACCTTTCAAAAAAGTTATGAGTAATTTTCATGTTTTTTTCTCGTTCGTTTTGAAGAAAAGAGTTGTCTTTCTTCAGAACATTGCATCTGACGTCATAGTACAAAACTTTGCTTGCTGGCGCACAATTTGAAAAAAAAATTCGCAAATTGGACGTTTGAAACCCACATTTAAATTTCCAAGAATAACAACTATATTCACCTACTTTATTATCCGGTAATACAAGAGATTAAATGCATGTGTCAGTATTAGATCTTTTGCTGTTGTTGCCGCACAATATTAACCTTCAGAAACATGCACCATTCGTCGGAACGGAAAATTGTTTGAAATAACCTTTCACGCCGCTTTTGTTAGGAAAGTCTGTTTTTGTCCTCTTAACAAAAATTATTGAAAATAAAAAAAAAAGAAATGAAAGATGGCACTGGCTAGCTACAGAGTATTTGACCAGATGTGTGTGGGTTTTTTTTTTCGCGTCAATTTCAGAAGTTTGCCGTAACGAACTCATTTGCTACTGTTGACAGACGGACATACAAAAGCATGGACGGACATCTTTAAACCATTATATTTTCCTGACTAAGATGAACGTATAGAAATTATTCCATCTATTTAGTGAATTCATTATTTCTGAATATTTATCTTTTGTCCCTCTTATTAGATATAAGGAAATTGAAATTATAGGTGTAATATATGAATTAAACGGTTTTTGATTCCAAAACGTTATACATCTATCGTAAAATACAATCCCTGTTATTACTACACGTATTTGAATAAACGAAACAGTAAATATAAAATACAAAAAGTTTTTAATTCAAAAATTAATTTAGAAATAATTTTTCTGTTGAAAACTACAAAGTAAGATTTCTCCAACAGGATAAAATATTATAAATCTAAATTGCTAATTTTGGAAATTAAAACAAAAGACAAGGTTGTTGCCGGCATTGGAAATCGAAATGTTTTCAATCTTTCGGTCATAGTCGTAGCTAAATGAAAGGGAGAGATTTTATGTTGGATATTATTCTTGGAGCAATTGTTTTTGTCATAAGTTAAATTTACAACAATTAAGTTTTAAACACCGAACATTTTGAATTTAATTCATATTCGCTGAGTATTAATTTGATTAATATGTTTTGCCTTACATCTAATTTCCTAATGCATGTAGGATAAAACTTTGGTTGACTTCCTTGCTTTGTTTGTATAAATGTTTATTCAAGCTTTGTAATTAAGATTGACATCTTCATATATAGGTATGTAAACCTGTATATATGATATTTAAATTCAATTGGACATCATCAAAATATAATTATACAAATTATACAAACAAAGCAAGCAAGCTAACCAAAGTGTTGATCTTCATAAATTAGGAAATTAGCTGTAAGTTTCAGTCAGACTCAGCCGACATGTTTATTATTTCTTCTTAAGACAATTTGAAATGAAACAAATGACAAACGACTATGACCCTTTGTCATAATTTTATTTTTATTATGAGATTTTGTCAAACAAGCAGTATAAATAAATTTTAACTTCATTGCAAGATCGGACATTATTTTACGAGAATCATCCAGATATCAGTTACATGCATACGTTGCAAGTATGTCAAAACTTCTAAATATAATTTTTTATCGGCCTGACCTTCTGAATACTCAATTTTTGAAAGTTTTGAAAAAAGACATTAAAAAAAGAAGGAACAAATCATACGGAACATGTGTACTAAGTTTCTAAGTTGACAGGACTTCAACTTCATCACAAACTACCTTGACCAAAAACTTTAACCTGAAGCTGGACGGATGGACGGACGAACGAACGGACAAACGGACGCACAGACCAGAAAACCTAAATTGGACATAAAAATAACTCTCACCATTCTAATAACCCCGGTAACCTGTACACAATCGGCGCAAATGAAAGACAAAATCTACCCAAGTGAAAGAATGAAAACAAATGAAATGCAGATCGGCGCAAATATAAGACAAAATTTATACGCATGTGAAAGAATAAATAAATGAGATGCAAAAAGTCGTGATCAAAATTCATATTTTATTATTTTTATTAGAACGAAGGTTAATATAGTGTAGTATCTTTTGTGTCCATTTTGTATTAAATTTCCACAAGATATCAGCGCAACGTTTAATTCCTCTTTTCTTGGGAGACGTATTTTTAAGCGTACACCATGTTGGAAGTCGTGAAAAACGCGAAATAGGACGTTATAATTTGACGTTTTTACATTGCTAGATCTATACAACGTCATAGAGCTTTTATGTCACTACCAAGTTGCGTTAGTTGATGCGCATAAACAATAGGCTGTTTGGTCTTTAAGTACTAGTTTGTATTTCTCTTATTTCTTTTGATGTATAAATTTGTCGTTGTCTTTTTGTCAGTATTAGAGAAACTTTATTTGCTATTTTGCTTTTAGTTTAGATAATGACCATTTTCATTGCAATTAGAAATAGGTAGCCTCTAGAATTGATACTTTTAAAAATGAGAAAAAATACATAAAATTAGTGCATTTTTTGGTTGTTCTTGAAATTGATTCAGTTTTATGTATGCAACTCTTATAGAATTGTTCCTTAGTATGCAATGCAATTTGTTGTACATATTTGATTTTTATTTAGATTAAATGCATAAATGCCCCAATTTTTAAACCTTTTTGAAAGTCTTCATTCTTGACATATAACTTGAATAATTGCCTTGGAGCCTCACATTGAGTGTCTTTTCATATTACATGTTATTTATATCTTTCCAGGCAAAGGACTATTAGGTATTAGACAGTCATTGAGTGTGCTGGATTATTTCCCCTTGGTACAAAATAGCATTTATAACTTTTCCAGTATATATATCCATTCATATTTTTTTTTATGTCTTTAAGTCTTTTCAGCTCATTTCTGCAGATCTTGATTTTAGATTATTTTAAACTTTATTGTTGAAAGAAATTGGGTAGCACATGCAAAGTTTCTGTTGTAAAACAAGAAACAAAAATTACCCTAATGCTGGGACTTAGCACATTCTACAACATATTGGATGAATTAATATGTCAAATAATTTTTGCATATGACCAAGAAGATACTCATATTTCTACTCATAGGATGAAGTGTTCAAAAGAGGTGTAGATGTAACCAAATGTCATTCGGCCTTTGTATCACATTTTACATAGGCATTTAAAATATTTATAAAAGTTTAAGTACTTCTTAAAGGTAGGATTGTTATGCATTTGTAATACTAATAATTGAGAGATAAATCATTAAGACATTGCGTTTTAAGATATAAATTTACTAATTTTTTCCATTGAAAATGTATTTTGGTGTGGATTTTATACATCAGAAATTATTGATTTATCATGACATTTTATTCATGTTTTTGTATATTTTGTTTTGTAAACAATCTTAACATTGCAGATGAACCACTTATGACAAATTGAATTTAAAGTTGTGTAGATATGAACAAAATTATTGTGTATATGAAATAAACATTTTATCGAATGGTCTTTTCTGAATTTTAGATTTTGTACATGCTGTATTTATTTTTTACATTTAAAAGGTTGAAAATTTATCTTTCTATTTAATAATGTATACTTGTAAATTTTTAAAAAGTCTAATAGTTTTTATAATTGTAATTAATATCATTTCTTATTATACTTTAAATGTGTTACCAATTTTTTTGCAACTGGTCATCAAGAAGTTGTTTAAAAAAAAATGTCAAACATTTAAAAAGAGATTTAATATGTGGAACTAGGATAAGTTTTATTTGAGATCACCTGGAGGCAGTTTTTTCATCTGGGCAATATTACTTTTGACAATCAACAACAGTATAGCCCTATATACAATTAAGCTTACCAGTTGCACAGATATTGGTTAATACATATACTTGTTTGGTTATAAAAAATCTTATTATATGATAATAGTTTACACCATTAAAACCATATATATTTTAATGTGCAATATCCTTTGTAGGACCAAATTAAATGTATATCTGTTAACAAATCTTTATATATTTTTATTTCTCATATCTGATCGCCATTATAAGTGCCTATATTAACCTGTTGTGGTAATCATGCTAATGGTGAACTATGCATGTTATTTCTCAGTTCTTCTGTTAATGGAAAACTTGACATGGTTTTTCTCAGTTTTTTTAAGCTAATGACTGATAAAATGGTCTTTTCAGACTGCAGCAGAACTTTAATAAGAAGTTTAGACTAGAATAATTTTTAAGATCAAAATTGTTCGGGCAGAGTTTGTAAAATAATGAGTAAAAGTAAAGTAACAAAAATACCCAAATCTGAATCAATAACTATCCTATGAGTAAATATTTCCAGTTGGTCTTTTTAAACAGTTTACCATCAATGTCAACCAAACATACATTTTTGTTTTGGCCCACTGGTTTCATTTTGTTTTGAATTTTTCAAATCTATATATAGATTTCTCAAGTTGCTTTGAAAATGCTATAATAATGTAAATTTCATGGAAATTTTTAACAGATATTTTTACTAAAATTTGCCATGCATATTTTTATCGTAAATGTACATATATCAGAAAACTTCTGACAATACTCTCTTAGTGTGAAAATATCTGAACTATGACTGTTAAAACTACTAAGTTGGCATTACCTCACAATTACGTCTTTTTGTCTGATATTTTTTTATAAATGCCATACATTTTTTCAAACTTTCACATTCTTACCTACTCAAATTTTGAAAGCATACATTTATTACTCATGTCTGGTATTTCAAGCTGTATTGATATTTATAGTTTAATATGTATTTATGAAACTGCATTTTACCCTGCAAATAAAAAAGATACCTCATTCTAGTCAGTAGTTTTTGTCAAGCCTGCAACTTTTGTCACACTAAGCTGAAAAAAGGAATAGTGATCCAGAGGCAGTGATAACTAAATACTTAAAAAGCTTGACATTTTATAAGGTAGAAGACCGTCATATTTTGTATATAGAGGCCTTATGTTATGATGTTTTTGTCTTTAATATTTCAATTGTCCTTGACCTCATTTTCATGGTTCAGTTATTGTTAAACAGTTATTGCATGAGTAACATGACACATGTCACTAGTGAAGCAGGACTTGCTTACCTTTCATTTGATAGATCTCAACGGTTCCCCTAATACTTCTAGCCAATGTGGAATAGTACACACAGTAATACGTACAGTAAAAATCAGTTAAAAAGAAGTCCAAGTCAAATGTTAGAACTAGGTAACAAAATAATCTAAGCATGACAATGACCAATATAAATTAACAAAAAGTAAAATAATAAAAATACCTAACTCTGATGAAAATTCTAAGGTCCCTAAGCAAATTGCAAATTCAAAAGCTAAAACACATAAAAAAAATGGATAACAACTGTAATATTCCTGACTTTGTACAGGCATTTTCATATGTAGAAAATGTGGATATAACCTGAATTAATAGCTAGATCAACCCCTCACTTGTATAAGAGTCGCATACAATTCCATTATATTGACAACTATGTGTGAACAAAAACAGACAACAGGTAAAAATGTCAAATATAGGGGTACAAAAGTTAACATTGTGTACAGCCCTTGGATTGTGTAAACTTCCAAAAAAAAACGTGTATGGTGTAATGGTGTAAGGTGTATGGTGCAATGGTGTAAGGTGTATGGTACTATGGTGTATGGTGTAAGAGGAATGGTGTAATGGTGTATGAGGAATGGTGTGATCGTGTAACGTGCAATCGGGAATGGTGTGAATGAATGGTGTACGACATTTCATTGGTGAAAATCGAAGTTCTTTTTATTTTATTTTTTCGGATTGTAAACATAAACAATAATAATAATCAGGCTTAATTAATATTTTTCCAGAGTAGCAAATTACTATACCCGGTAGACTATATATATATTATAGATAAGAATACGATTTGTTTTTAATGTGTTTATTAAAGTAATTATTTTATTTTTTCATATTCTTATTTATAGTGAACAATGGCTATAAGATTGGACACTTGTTATCACTTGCAGCTATCATAAATTAAAAGAAATGATTTTGTTTTAAGTAGAAGCCGTATAAAGAGGTTATCCACGATAGGAACATTATTTTTATATCATGGGTTATCAACATCATTTTTAACGTTGCTTCGTTCCCCATTTTTGACAGGCTCTTCAGGTGGCACGGTAGTATTTCCTGGCCCATAGGGATAATGATAGCCTTTTTAGAATTTTCAACACTTTCTAACACTGCAAAAAATTCTACATTCACAGTTAACTGAAGTACTTTCATTTTACTATTCAGAAATGAATTTGAATATGTATCATGACCGTTTACTTTTTTTGCTAATTTTGAAAACCTAAGGCCACTAGTACTTTTAGGTCTTATATGGTGCAGTGAATAAAAAATTCTCAAAAATTCTCAAAAATTCATTTTCATCTGTATGTAAAATTATTTCATATTTTTCTACACCTGATTCATCCCTCAGTTTGGGAAAGTATGTTCAGTTGATACTGTATTTTTTGTCCAATCACACTGTTTAGATACATTAACCTAAGTAGGGTACACAAAAGAGCAACCTAAATTCTGGAATGCAAATACTACCGTGCCACCTTCATAAATATTCCTTCGTAATTCACGTTTGTTTGCCTTGGATTTACGATTCTGTTTTCCAGAAAATGTTCAAAAGAAAATTGTACACTGTACAGTGTTACATGTATTGCACATAAGGTGTTGTATAACTATGAACAGTTGTGTTAGATTTGTCATTCATGGATTATAAATGATATCGTGAACAGGGATGGGGTAATTAAAAATGTAATGGTAATTAAGTGTAATGCATTACAATTTTCCATGTAATTGAATGTAATGTGTAATTGAGCATTTTTTTAATTACATGTAATGGTAATTTAATTAATTACATTGAAAAAAGCATGTAATGCTCAATTACTTTTGAATTACATTTGAATTACATGTACTTTTATGGTGTTACACTTCAGGATTTGTGTTAAATAATATAAATGGTAAAATTATATAAATTTTTCAAATATTTTTAATATCAATGCTTTTTTTAATATATGAAGTCTATAATTTATTCTGAAGTTTTTATATCATTTATTTGACCTACAGATTTTCTTAAATAGTCTTATGATTTAAAAAATGTGATAATCATATATGAGGGTTGTTCAGTTTTCAAGAAAGATCTTAAACTAAATAGATTGATAAGTAATAAACACCTTGTTAAACAAAAACAATAAAATGTGTCACTGTGAAACATCTTTCTGAGACAGTTCATTTAGAATTTAAAATCACTGCATACAATCATTTTGTCAAATTAGTATACACAAAAGGATTATAAAAATAAAAATTAACAGCTGTAAAAACAAACAGCAATTAATCAGATTAAAATGTCCAGGGGCAATGCCACTATTACAGATATTTTATCTAATTAGCAAAATATTGCTAATATTTAGACATTATATACATTGTTTGTACTAAAAATTCTTTTCAATATTGTGACAAGCACACTTTTTAATATTTTTAAAGTAAAATAAAAAACATTAATTTTAAATTCATTTATAATTTCTTTATTCATATTACGTTTAATTCAAATGAGTTCATTTCTGAGATGTTAAAATACCCCTTGATGTATTGGCAAGTTAATAGGAACACATTCCCTTTTCTATCAATATAATGATCTTCCAATCATAAAACTTCCATGTCCCGATCAAGCAATATCTTGCACAACATTAGCTCCTGTCGAAAGACTATTTACAATTGCTGTTTTCAGACCAGAAGATTCAGACTAATTGACAAAACATTAAAATAACTCAATTAAATGATTATCAAATGCAACTCTTAAACTATGCTTACATGAATATTTTACACATTTTATACATGCATTATATAAACATGTAAAATATTGTTAAAAAATATCATGATGAAATGTAATGTGTAATTTAATTAATTACTTTAGTAAAGTAATTGTAATTTAATTAATTACATTTCAAAAACTTTGTAATGTGTAATTAGTGTAATTGACCATTTTTGCAATGTAATGTGTAATTTAATTAATTACATTCCAATGTAATTGACCCCAAGTCTGATCGTGAACGTTCGAAAAAATACTTTATATGCGAACAGGAATGAAATATTTGCCACTTGAAATTTAACTACCAACAAAATCAACCAACCGACATAATATACTATGTGTAACAGTATACTTTTCCAAGAAGAGAACTTCTCATTTTTTCATTATGACTTCATGAAAGTAGTTATAAAGTACAAAGGAAATCTCTCATATCAAAATATTGCTGATTTACTTTGCTTCTATATCATTTTGTATATTGATTTACATAATAAAGAGCAAATATGGTCAGTTTTGTTTGACGCATTAAAATAATTTTATTATTTGAGTCAGCTTGAGGTATCAAATAACTGAAATTTTGTTGACGCCTTAAAATAGTTTTACTATATGAGTTAGCTTGAGGTATCAAATCACTGAAATTTTGTTGACGCGTTAAAATAATTTTATTATATGAGTCAACTTTAGCATTGTTGAGGTATCAAATCACTGAAAATTTGTTGACGCGTTAAAATAATTTTATTATATGAGTCAGCTTGAGCATTGTTGAGATATCAAATCACTGAAATTTTGTTGACAAGTTAAAATAATTTTCTCATATGAGTCAGCTTGAGGTATCAAATCACTGAAATTTTGTTGACGCATTAAAATAATTTTAATATTTGAGTCAGCTTGAGGTATCAAATTACTGAAATTTTGTTGACGCATTAAAATAATTTTACTATATGAGTTAGCTTGAGGTATCAAATCACTGAAATTTTGTTGACACGTTAAAATAATTTTATCATATTAGTCAGCTTGACGTATCAAATCACTGAAATTTTGTGGACGCATTAACATGATTAAAATAATTTTATTATATGAGTCAGCTTAAGCATTGTTGAGGTATCAAATCACTGAAATTTTGTTGATGAGTTAAAATAATTTTATTATATGATTCAGCTTGAGGTATCAAATCACTGAAATTATGTTGATGTGTTGCAATGTTGCTGTCATTTGTATAATGCAATGCATTCTGACATCAACATATTGCTGATTTTACTACATGTACTATGCAGTTATACATATAGATTTACATAATAAAATGTAAATATGGTCAGTTTTGGTTGATGCATTAATATAATTTTATAATACAAGTCAGCTTGAGGTATCAAATCACTGAAATTTTGTTGCGAGACACTTTTTTTGAATAAAAAGAGAACATTCTGGCAATCTAGATTGATTGAAATAAACCTGTTAAATAAATGCGTGCAAATGTAATCAAAAGCTGAGTGCAAATGTAAAACATTTTAATTCCCAAATGAGTGCAAACAGAGCGCACCCATTAAAAGGAGATGTGGTACTATAGTATATGATTGGTAATGAGACCACTCTCCACAAGAGACCAACGTAAGTTAACTATTAAAGGCCCCAAGATGAGCATATTATCCTGTCTGAAAAAAGAATTCATTACTTTTATTAATTATTTAGACCGTTGGTTTTCCCGTTTGAATGGTTTTACACTAGTAATTTTGGGGCCCTTTATAGCTTGTTGTTCGGTGTGAGCTAAGGCTCCGTGTTGAAGGCCGTACTTTAACCTATAATGGTTTACTTTTTAAATTGTTATTTGTATGGAGAGTTGTCTCATTGGCACTCACACCACATCTTCCTATATCTATATGATACGAGATCCTAAGTATTTATTACGTACTTCTGGAATATTTGCTGCTGCACAATAATGGAGGCAACATATAACGTGCAATTGGGATTTCAAACTTATAAAACGAAAACATACAGACAATGCCAGGCAAAATAACACGAAAAACACCTGAGTTCTTTGAAATGTCAAAATTGCCTTATTTTGAGCAGGGACTTGTTTTGAGGAGCCGACTACGTCCCTGTTTTGAGGAACTTCGTGTAACACAAAGTAGTAGAAGTAGTACCAACATGGTACAATTAAATAGCTGGTGGTATAATTTTATTGTCGATTTCATGTTTTTAGTAACCAATATATAGATAAAGCGTTATAATGGACATGATAAAATAAAATCATATACTGGGAGTTTTGTACTGTGTCATTCAAGGTTTTTCCCCCTTTCTTACGATTGTGTAAGAGGTGTGATACGTACTATATAATTCAGAACTCATAAGAACAATATAAACATATATCACAGTTTAGGCAAAGAAAATATTTACGAATATAGGAGCAAGAATTACAAACTCCCATGCTTTCAACGCATTTCAACACAGATTATGTGTAATGAGGATAAATGAATCAGGTATTTTCTACATTTCATAACTAAAGAAAATAACAATACATATGTTTGTATATCATGTATATAGTTGTCCATTTGTCTATCACAAGTCCTTTCCCTGTTTGTTTTCACATGTAGGCTAAACGCATTACAGATAAAAGTTTGAAAAATTGTTTTATATAATTTCACTCATTCAAGAAATGTTTTACTGCATGCATGAATGAATTTATATTAGATATATATATATTTAATCATTTTGGCTTTGACAGAGTTTAAACCATAACATATTTATCTCAGTCCCTGATGGTCACATGAGCATGATAATAGTTCATCAAACATATACAATATACAAGGTTGTCGGGTAAAGAAGTTGGATATCAAACTTGAAAAAAACAACCTGAGGCGAATTCCACACGGATATGTATTTCTTATTTAAACTGGACTAATACATTTTCTGGCATATACAATGAAAATTAACATACGATAAAATTGAGAATGGAAACGGGGAATGTGTAAAAGAGACAACAAAACAACCAAAGAGCAGACAACAGCCAAATGATTGGTCTCAATCCAAGTGGGGAGGCGACGAACAGAAAACAATGGAACAAATATTTGATAATATAAACTATACCACAAGACCACAAGATACCCTATGCATATATTCACATACTTAATATATTCTATGGAATTTATTTCTGCACAAAAACGAATTCAGAAAGTTAACTAAATTGTTGAATTCATATTTTAGTGCAAAATTTGATCAATTGATTGTTGATTCCATAACGTCCAGTGGCAAACATTTCATGCATATTTAGGACGAAATATCATTTAAAAAAAATATGGGAGGGTTGGGATCCCGCTAACATGTTTAACCCCGCCACATTATTAATGGATGTGGCTGTCCCAAGTCAGTAGCCTGTAATTCAGTGGTTGTCGTTTGTTTATGTGTTTTTCGTTCATTTTTTTATACAAACAAGGCCGTGAGTTTTCTCGTTTGAATTGTTTTACATTGTCATATCGGGGCATTTTATAGCTGACTATGCGGTATGGGCTTTGCTAATTTTTGAAGGCCGTACGGTGACATACAATTGTTAATGTCTGTGTCATTTTGGTCTCTTGTGGACAGTTTTCCCCTGGACAATATTATGGTAGTGAATAATGTTTATGTTCATGGACACTTTTTCATACTTCAGGACATATTTTAATAGGAAAGCTAATTTGCTATCACAAAACTACAAATTATGTCATTTCTCGAAAGAGAAAGGTAAATATACTAAATATATTTACAGGAGGTGTGATATGATTATGGGAGCTGTTAATTTTCTCCATGATCATATTTATGTTCGTTTCGGCAATACATTTCATCGAGGTTGTAGGCATTTCTATGGGCACCAATTGCGCCCCTTTAGTAGCAGACTTGTTTTTGTACTGTTGTGAACCACAGTTTTCGCCAAACTCTGTATTTAATATGCAAATTCACATAAGGAGTTTTTTTTATATTTCAATTTAATAAAAAAAAGAGGAAAGAACCGATTCTTCCGAAAACATTGAACGACTATAAAATAGTGAAAATAGTAGCGTTAAACCACAATTGGCAATAACATTTACTATCAAATGAATTACACGTTAGAACGATGTGATAAGATATAATAGACAGAAACAGTTGTTGCATGGTTTGACAATTAAGATGAACAACTCGTTCAGTTCATTCATTGTGTGATATAGTTTTTATGTCAATTGGGAAAATTTGAGCAAAAAAATTTCCTTATGACGTTACTTAGTTAATATGAAACTCATTATGTCTGCCATTATGGTTATGAAAAGTAGTTTTTATACAAATGTTTCTATTCACCAAATGATTTATTTTCAGCGAATTATGAATTTGGAGATCTACTTATTTTGGCTTAACTTTGAATTTCAAGTTTTTTTAAGATGGCCGTCATTCATTGTTTCTGAAATTTTGACAAATTGTGTTCAACAAGGCGGTTCATTCAACATATGCCAACATTTTGAAATTTAGGTATAAAATTGTATGAAAAAATGTTGAGGTGCATAGGTTGAATAATTTGTCGCATTTTAAGTGTTATAAAAAACCTTAATTAATTAGGGCTAATCAATTTACAACCAGTTTAAACCTACCGTTAAAGTATACTCAATATACAAAGTCTTTTACAAGTACAAGTGAAAATGTAGGTATAATTGTGTGTGTTGATGATCTTTATTTCATATAGAAATACGTGAAAAATCAATAAAATGAAATAATGAGGGGGAAAAGACTGAATTTTACGGATTTTTATTAAAGGAACAATCATCTAGTTATATTAAATATATATCAGGGTCATTCTCGTGAATAATATAAAATGTATGATCAAAATACTAAATTTATATAAAACAGTTTTCTTCAAATACAATGACATAATACACTATTGAAACTCGTGTATCTAATAAATACTGAAAAATATCTATTATAAATGGTCACTTTTCATTCCAACACATTCATAGAATTAGACAAATTTCACTAATACGATTGTCTCAAAAGTCATACTATAAGACATGATGCTAGATCTGCACAATCAACTGGTGTCATGTTATCCTTGGGTCTCTTGGGCAAGTTTCAGAAAGATATCCCAGGAGTAAGACATGTCTTAGGATGGTTTTACGGTATATTCTAGTCCTTAGTGGGTTTTATTAAGTGGTCCTAAATTTTGACATTTTCTAAAGTTGGTCACAAAGTACATGAAGCAAGGACTACACGAGAGGTTTCTTACGATGGTCTTAGGATAGTCACAAGTCTGTTTATATAAATTGCACTCATTTTGTTTTAGTAATTTTGCAAATTATCTCATTATTATCTTATTATCAATTCGGATGATGGAGTTTCAAATTAGAGCTAGACACAAAATGTAATCATAAATCTCACAACTCAATATAATAAATAAAAAAACGAAGAAATTTATTTTTTTAAAAACCAAAACAAAGTAAATTAAGTGTGCACTGTCAAACTGGAAAGTCGATGCCTATAAATGAACAAAAAAATATTCTCTTTGATATTTATTTTAAATACTATATTGCAAAATTAATTTGATTTAAAAAGATCTGTTATGGTATATTTGTATATTTGTTATGTTTGTATGTTACATATTAAATACAACATAATAAGTAACAAAAATTATCATTAAATTTGTACTAATGAAATGGCTTTTTTGCTCTTTTTTCTCAAGTATTGTTATATAACAGTGTTTAATTTCAGAAATTTAGTCTATATTTTTGTTATGAACTTTATATTTTTTCAACACAATTTTGCTAGTATCAAGGGTTCAATTTTTAATTATTCCATTTTAACTACAACACAATTTTGCAAATACTTTATTTTTGTATCTGAATTTTCAAAGAGTAATATTTTAATGCTTAAATATACTTACTGACTGTATTTTACCTTTTATTAATAAATAATTGCTTTAACAACACCTATTGTATTTTGTTTGTAGGCATAGGTTGAATATATGTTTATCAAATGTTGGCATAGGTTGAAGACACCAACAAGTCAATTGCTATACGTACGGTTACTTTTTAACCAGGTTTCATGTCTATATATTTTCTTATACAATTTTCATGAATTTTAAAGTATTTTACTCTGTACCCATTTTTGACTATTTTTCCTATTATGTCTTTTTTGTTCACGCATTGTTGTAAGTAAAACGGAATTTGATGCGACTGTCATACATGTGAAAGGTTTAGCGCTATAAAACCAGGTTCAATCCACTATTTTCCACATTTGAAAATGCCTGTACCAAGTCAGGAATATGACAGTTGTTGTCCATTCGTTTTATATGTTTTATCCTTTGAATTTGCCATTTGATATGGGACTTTCCGTTTTGAATTTTCCTCTGAGTTCAGTATTTTTGTGATTTTACTTTATACTCAGTCTTCTTGAATATTTATATAACTTTATTTTTGATTTTATTTCATTAGAACTCTGAAAATAAATCAGATTTGCTAGAATTCTACATGTTCTCTCCCTCATGGGTTATGTTAAGAATTTTAATTGTTATACTAATCTATGAGTTTACATACATTCCTGTTGATTTTCAGCCAACATGTGTAGTTTTAAATCATCTGTCCCTGATACAGCCATTGTTTATATATTTAAAATGTTCAAAGAGGTCAATATTTGGTATCTCTGAAATGGTAATATACATGTAAGTTATTATTAAATAATAATTTTATTTTGGATGTAACACGTCTTCTGATTATTTTGTTATCAGCCCATAGACATAATTTAGTCATATGACCGTGACGTCATCAACGTTTTTTTATGGTTTTCTACGGTTTAAAATGGAAATTAGAATTAAATTATAAGAAATGACTGTAAAATTTGCAACATTAACATAGTTCTACATACACTCAGTTGCATAATAATAAGAGGCATTTACCCTTCCCTTTCTACTATTTTCATATTTGATCCCATGAAATTAAAGATATTCAAAACTAAATTTCATCCTTTTAAATCTAAACAATTTCAATTGTGTTGATTTATTTTGATAAATTGTAGTGTTTATCTTTAATCTTTATCTATTTACGATAAGCTCTCATTGAAATTAATTTTAATTTGTCTATACTCATGATACTATACAATTAACGGGAAATTGAGAAAACCAATTCAAGTATGCTTTAACCATTACTTGATTGCTTGGAACATACTTGTATACATAAATGATTTGTTCATCACAATTTGCATAAAACAAAATGACATTTAGCTTTCTGTTTTCACATTTGGTCATAATCCAAATACCTCAGCGTAAAGTTTCTATCAAGTCTAAACCTCGAAGGCAAACAAAATCTAAACCAAAAATTGCATGAGCATCAGGCCTGTAACTGCAATATTTGTTAACTATTATTCGTGTGTTTCTTTGTCAGATATGTTCTCCTATCTATTTGTATTGTAGTCCTGTAATGTTGTGTTGCCATTTTAATGTCATATTAAACATGGCCACTGAAACGTGATATTATGGTTAGTTTCTGTGTGTGTTACATTTTAACGTTGTGTTTCTTTTGTGTCGTTTGTTTCCTCTTATATTTGATTGTGAATTTACATTATTATAAGACATGTAACGGTACTTTTCTATCCCAAATTCATGTATTAAGTTTTGATGTTATATTTGTTTTTCTAATCGGATTTTGTCTAATTCTTAGTTCGTTTCTGTGTGTGTTACATTTCAATGTTGTTTCGTCATTCTCCTCTTATAATTAATGCGTTTCCCTCGCTTTTGGTTTGTGACCCAGATTTGTTTTTTTCTATCGATTTATGAGTTTTGAACATCGGTATACTACTGTTGCCTTTATTTATCTTGAAGACTGTAATTGTATGAATTTTTGGACAGCTACTCAATTACATAATGTCTATATACCGTAATGAAAGAGCGTTATACATGTGGATGTGTAGGTTACATGGTAATATAAGAAATGAATTCATTTTGAATTGAAATCCATGATTGTGCGACAACTCCCGAATTGGCCAATGTTATTGAATTGACTATTGTTAGAATTTCACAATATTTTCAGGGCTGATTTAAAAAACTTATATTGATATTAAGAGAAATATGCCTTGTCGTGGCCATTGCAGCCTTTTTGAAAAGGTGCAGATGTTTCTTTTAATTAGAGGGAAATAGTAGGAAAGTAAAGGACAACCTATGCATGTATTTAAGCAACTGTTCTGTTTCAATCCTGTTTTTTCAACATGCCCTCTCTTTGTTTTTGAAGATATCATGACCTTATTTGGACAACAGAAAGATTCAGAATAGACTATTATCATCAGAAAGCGCATCATAAGCCTTTTTGGATGACTGATTGCACTATAATAAATAATTCTTCTTCTTCTTCTATATCTTAAATCTGCTTAGTGAAAACTATATGTAGTTGAAGTACAACACTGTAACAAAAAAAAAATGTGACAATTCAAAGATTCATCAAATTCCCAATGAATATAGTCGTAGAGACATAGAAAAACGACCATTCAGCTAAAACCACTGGACATTTCAAGTTACAAGGTCAATAGTACAAGTTAAATGTCAAAGTGAGATGTCATCATGACATCAAATCGAAAGTCTTGAAATTCTTATCATCTTCATAATTTATAATAGAATGATATATGTTACCGTTATAAATGTATACAGAAAATACTACTATTTTAAGATTTATCTCGTTGTAACGTTTGTTCAGATCAAGGATGGGGTAATTGAAAATATACTGGTAATTAAGTGTAATGCATTACAATTTTCCATGCTATTAAATGTTATGTGGAATTGAGTATTTTTTTAATTACATGTTATGGTAATTTAATTAATTATAATGAAATCCAATATGATGTGCTTCTTTCGCTTTGTAAACAACACCGTGATAAAATTCTCGATATATCTATGCTTAGCGCAGACTCATAGATATGCATAAAAATAGATATTACAATATACCACCAACATAAATCCACAAGTATTGGAACCTATTTGCAAAGGATATGCCGATTTTATTATTTTAATAATTGCAATTAAAAAAGACAAAATAATGTCTATTCATTTTCGGATGCATAATAAAAAGAATTATTGCTCAAGAGCTCACAGAAATCAACAAAATCAAAATCAAATCAAATTCCGCATAAGTCTGTTAATGTTTTTGAAGCATTGAAAACATGATGTCATACAAATGAAAACGCTAAAGTTGAAGGTTTTATGTTGAACCATCGAAATTCCTATTATATTGTATTAAAATGAATTTCGGAGGTAGGTTTTGTTTAATTTTCTATTCTATTGCAATTTTCGCATATTTAACTAATTTCAGGAAGTCAACATGGCGGCTCCTTAGTTACGAAATGTCATTTTTGGATTTGACGTTAGGTTACGAGGAAAATGCATGTAGATTAAAAATTGCAAATATTGGCTTCGAGAATTAAAAGAATTTAACATATTTTTTTCTAGCGGTTATTCACGAAATAATCCATAAAAGCTATATAAAGGCAACAGTAGTATTCCGCTGTTCGAAAGTCATAAATCGATTGAGATTATTAGAGCGTTGAGCTTATCTAACATGGAGTAAAAAAACAGCCACACACGTGGCATACCCAACCTCGCTTCAGTTTTTTAGTGACTGTATTTGTCTTATTAGAATCGAAATAATTCATGGAAGCCATATATTTGTTGTTAATTTACACATGATCTGGGCCGTGATATTCGTTATTTTTATCCCTCGCTAACGTTTAGGATGTTTTAGAATATTACGGCCAAGACCATATGTAAATATCCAACAAATCTATGACTTCCATGAATTATATCTTAATTACATTTGAATAAAATTTCAATTACTTGTACTTTAAGATGTTAATGATAAGAAATTAGGGTAAACACAAATTACCAAATAATATTTATTTTAAGAATATTAATACATCGTATACATACTTTTTTTATACAGAAGTCTTTAATTTATTATAAAGTTTTTTATAGTATTTTTTTGACATTCAGAAATAGTCTTCTATATTCCATAGTCCAATTCCTTATTGCAGTCCTAAGTATGAAATCCTTGGCGTCCGTCGTCCGTTGTTTGTTGTCCGTCGTCTGTTGTCGTTAACTTTTACAAAATTCTTCTCCTCTGAAACTACTGGCCATATTTAAAACCTAACTTGGCCACAATCATCACTAGGGTATCTAGTTTAAAAGATGTGTCCGGTGACCCGGCCAACCAACCAAGATGGCCGCCATGGCTAAAAATAGAACATAGGGGTAAAATGTAGATTTTGGCTTATTACTCTGAAACCAAAACATTAAGAGTTAATCCAACGGGATAAAATTGTTCATAAGGTCAAGATCTATCTGCCCTGAAATTTTCAGATCAATCGGACAACCGGTTGTTGGGTTGCTGCCCCTGAATTGGTAATTTTAAGGAAATTTTGCCGTTTCTGGTTATTATCTTGAATATTATTATAGATAGAGATAAACTGTAAACAGCAATAATGTTCAGCAAAGTAAGATCTAAAACTAGGTCAACATTATCAAAATTGTCAGTTGACCCCTTAAGGAGTTATTGTCCATTATAGTCAATTTTTTACAATTTTCACTCATTTGGTAAATGTTTGTAAATTTTAACAAAATATTTTCCTCTGTATCTAAAGGTGTAATATCACCATTGATTTTCCCCTATTAGTCTTTGTTAAATTTGCACTTTTCAAAAAAATGTGCAGAATTTATCTTTGTTTCAAATAAAGAAATACTTGGCATGAGTAAAGTTTTATCCTGTCCAGTACTATAGAAAAAAATTCACATTTCATTGCATATAAGAAAATAACAATCATTGGAAGTTAACCAATCAAATGTCTCCCCTTATTTTATCTGTGTACAAGGTTTAGTCACCATGTAACCTCAAGATTACAAAATTTTCTATAGAAATTCCAAATAAAAAATAATGGTGTTTTGAAATACCCAAGACATATGTTAATGACACAGAAATGTTTTTACTGCAATAAAATGTAGGATTAATTACCTACAACTGTCAAATTCAAGGGCATCCAACCGGATGTGACGTACCATGATTTGGCCTAAAGGGCCAAGTTTGTTTTAGATAGAGAAAATTGTAAGTACCAAGAATGTTCAGTAAAGTAAGATCTACAAACACATCAGCATCACCAAAACACAATTTTGTCATGAATCTATCTGTGTCCTTTGTTTAAAAGAGGAACAAAAGATACCAAATGGACAGTCAAACTCATAAATCGAAAATAAACTGGCATCGCCATGGCTAAAAATGAAAAAGACAAACCGACAAAAAATATGCACATATATCAAGGTGAGCGACAAAGGCTCTTTAGAGCCTCTAGTTTATGCTTGTCGGCAACGACCAGTTAGGGTCGTCTGTCATAAATGTGCTTGTTAAATGGCTGTAGAATAAAATTTAGATATCGATAGCGTGAGTCCCCCCAAAACAACAAAAGGATTGAGGCTCAGGACATACGTCATGTAATTGCAGTAATTCCGAATACATTTATGGCCCCAGTTCCCATGTTAAAACACGAAACCTTAACATCATTTGTGACCGGGAGTTAAAAACATTCCTCAGTAAAGGAACTAAATATCGTCCCCCGTCAATTATTAAGTGGAATAAGTTTTATGATAGCATTCACGACTCACTCCGTACTTACGGTTCGAAATTGATAAGAAAAAAAGAAAAAAAAGGGGGGGGGGAGCTGACAAGAAATCTTCAGAGTCTTTTTTTATTCTGTAATGAACATAGTTGATATACGTATACAACATTTTAACGAACATTTTACTCTTAACAAAAAACATAAACACCCTTGTTTCCGTATCAAACATAGGCTAAGAGAACTCGCCAAGGAATTTGTTTTTGTCCCGGCTGATGTAGCTGATAATAATATCATATAGTAATTGTTTGACGGAAATTTTACATTGAGGTTCTGCAAAAGGAAATCAGGAATTCACCAACATTTCAGCTGAATCCATTTTCGGAAAACTACATCTGTAACAAACATCAACTTTTACTAATTCTTTACAAACAGAACCAAATACAATGAAAGTTCAAACTATGTACGAGTTTCCGAAGCTATACAAAACACCTTACAAATAGAGATTTATTTCGTCTTCTAGCCATTGTTCCACTACTAAACTGTCTATTCTACTTACTAGTACACTTTGTTCAATCAAACATTTAATTATAAATTGCTTAAAAAAAAGGCCTTTGAAAATAGTGAAATTAATTTCTTTTGGAGTGTAAAAAAATCGTTGGATGTATTTGATAAATTGCATGCTGATCATGCTTATATTAGTTATTTTGAATCTGTTTAAAGTTTTGATTTTTCCAACCTACAAACCTCTTTGCCTCATATTCTTATTACGAAAAATAGTACACACCTATTTGAATTGGTATTTAAAAAGTCAGAATGCAAATACATATGTTCAAACTCTTCTAGGTCATTTTGTAATAACAACAAACAAAAGAACTATGTCGATTGGAGCTGCTGATATACTATAAATGCTTTTGGATTTTAATTAGATTACATGTGTGTTACCTTTGGAGATGCAGTATATCGTCAAGTTATCGAAATTCTATTGGGAACTGTGCAACACTTATTGCAGACCTGTGTCTGTAAATAAACTCATCATAGATACCAGGACTAAATTTAGTATATACGCCAGACGCGCGTATTTATTTTAGTTAAAATTTATGACTAAAATCAACAAAGACTCATCGAAACAACATCTGATACAAATCTTAACAATACTTTAAGATATCACAAACTAGTGTAAACATTTACTCAATTTCATCATCGGTACAAGGACACCATTCGTAAATATAGTTCAAAAGTTAAATTACAAAAAACTGAACTCGGAGGAAAATTTAAAGCGGAAACTCTTTTATCAAATGGCAAATTCAAATTATAAAACACATCAAACGAATGGACAACTGTCATATTCCTGACTTGGTACAGGCATTCTCAAATGTAGACAATGGTGGATTGAACCTGATTTTACAGCGATAAACCTGTCACTTGTATGACAGTCGCATCAACATGCCGATATCTTATACGATTAGGTATTTCACATAAATCACTTTATGATAAATATTCTTAACAAAGCACAAAAATGTCGGCATTCACCTCTTATGCTAACAAAATCTTTAATCAAACTTATTATGAAGTGATATAGTTACGAAACTATTGTCAGTCCTTAAAAATTGCATATTTTGGTTTTAATATTTATTCACTTATAGGGTCTTTGCATTTTATATTAAAACCATTTGTTGACATAATACGGGTTATGTTCTTCTCATATATTTGATGATGGTATAATACTTTACCCTTAATTGGAGCCATTGTACTTGATTTTCATATGATGAATAAATAATCTTTGAATCAGTTTTATTGAGGTATGGAGCTTGCATGTCATTAACTGCTAAAAGTCCTTTGATAATTTATGTATCGTTGTCATTTTGGTTTAGTTTCTTTTGTTACATATTCTGAAATCGGAATCGGACTTCTTTCGATCTGTGCGCATCGTTGTGTGTTTTTTTTTTTTATACATTAGCTAGAGGTTTAGGGGAAGGTTTAGATCTCAAGAAACATGTTTAACCCCGCAACATTTTTGCGCCTGTCCCAAGTCAGGAGCCTCTGACCTTTGTTAGTCGTGTATGATTTATAGTTCTAGTTTCATGTGAATATTTCGGAGTTAGTATGACAACCATTATCACTGAACTAGTATACATTTTTTAGGGTCCAGCTGAAGCATGCATCCGGGTGCTGGTGTTTCTCGCTGTATTGAAGACCCATTGGTGGCCTTCGGCTGTTGTCTCCTCTTTGGTCGGGTTGTTGTCTCTTTGACATATTCCCCGTTTCTTTTCTCAATTTTAATATAATTATTTTAAAAAAAAAATATATAGGTTGCCTGCATGTCATAGAGACATAACTTATGAATGTTACCAGTAAATATACATGTGAATATTGTTTATATTGAAAACTGTGGTAACCCTACAGTCGAGGTAGCAGTAGTTAAGAATTTAGTGTTAGTTTCAACTCTTAGAAGTTCAAGGCATATAAACGTTAAAAATATGCCGCACAGCCCTATATTTTGACCTTTGAAAAAAAATAGAAGTGCATATGAACTTTCTATTCTAGGATATGATTTTTTTCAAAACTTCATAGTAAAAGTGGTACAGTTATAGTCGTAAAGGAGTTCCTATGGGAAAATGTATTGTCAATATTTACAGAAAAGCAACCTTTAAGTGTTGTTCAGTTTTTACGAACGATCTTTATATAAATAGATTGATATCAAGTATATTCCATTCTCTAATTTATACCATCAATACATGTATGTACGGTTAAAAATGTGTTACTAATCTTTCTTAAACAGTTTATTTAGAATTTTAAGTCACTGCACACAGTCATTTTGTCAAGTTAGTATACAAAAATGGATTATAGAAAAAAATCAACTGTAAATTTAAAGGACAAGGTACGATAAGGCCCATTTTTAGCCCTATTCCTATTTTCTCATTTTTCAAATTCTGTTTTGGAAAGCCACTTATCATGGTAAGATATTTCTTGAGGTTTGATGTTTGTTTGGATGAACTTTAAAAGATACGAATATTGGCAACTAAGTGAGTTGAGGAGGTAAACTTTTTGTTATTATTCAAAAATTGTAATTGTTATTTATTCACTTTGCAGGTCTTCCGTACTACATTTTTTTAGTTTTTAAATGCCAGCGCCAACGTGACACATGATTTTTGTATTCCAATGTCAAAAGCACTGATTTGGTTGTCTAATTCGACAAAAAAAAAATTCCCGGTCACGTAAGCGCACGCTTTTGAATTTAAAGAAACAATGGCTAAAAATCGTAATTTTTCCTTCTTTTGGTTTTTTATGCCCTTTTAGCCCCACCACCTCGCCCATTTTCTCAAATTAATGGTTTTGAAGTACGTCCAAACAAAGTTCAAACCTAAGGGAATGTTTTAACGTGATCAGTAGCTTTCCAAAACAAAATTTGAAAAATGAGAAAATAAGGGGGCTAAAAAAGGGCCTTAACGTACCTTGTCTAATAATCTGATTAAAATATGTAATAAAACAGCCTATATACAATATCACTTTTACATGTAGTTTATCTAATTAGCAAAAGTATTGCTAATATTTAGACATTATGCATTGTGTGTACTAAATTTATTTTCAATATTGTGACGAGCATACTACCGTCAATTGTGTTATGTTGGTTGTAGTTATATTTTGGTTTATTTAGGTGCCTTTATCAAAAATGCCAAAATTAAACACACGAAAATAAAGTAATCAATAAAAGTCGAAATGCCAAAATCGCGTAACTTTACGACAATGTCGTTAAGTTAATTGTTTGAGAAATATTTTGTATATTTTATCTTCAGATATGTCCTTCAATTCTATTATACACAGCCAAATCTGCAAATAAATACAAGGTATTATCTGACAACAACACTCTATAATTGTTACTTGATTGTAAATTTTTGGAAATTGTTAAGAAAACACAGCATGAATGTAATCATTTATCTTCAATTGCCTCACAAGTACTACCAGGGGCATAAGGTTTAAAATTTAAATCCTTGATCGTCAATAGATATGAATGTACTGTGTTAGAAATGATTACAATTATGGTATATGATATTTGTAAAAAATAAAAAAATCTATATAAAACGATTTTAATGTTGAAGATTTTATATCAGCTTTGAACACGATAAACGGAATTATTGACAATTGCATCCATATTAGATTCCGGCATTAATTAAGGGTATATAGAGGCAAATTTAAATGAACTTTATCACTACTGTTGTTCCAAAATTTAACACATCAATTGGACGAAGCATCAAAATTACACACACCAAAATAAAACGCATGCCTTTCAAGAGAAAAACCGCCGCCAAATTTCCCAATTTACGATAGTTACTATCTGCAAAGTATAACAAAGACCTACAAATAAGACATGAGAAAAATTATAAGGTCTTACCTCACGTAAAGAAAGACCTTGAAAAGAAAAGAAAAAAACATTCAAAAGACAAAAGGTCCTTCCACACTTAGGGTAAAGACCTTAATAATCAGTACAAATACAGTACGGCCTTTCTCTTTTCGAAAGGGAAGACTTTGATAATTAGATGAAATTCAGATAATAATAATAATAATAAATAATAATAATAATAATAATAATAATAATAATAATTATAATAATAATAATAATAATAATAATAATAATAAAGAAAAAGAAGAAGAAAAAGAAATACAATACAGAAAGGGTTTCCCTTTTGAAAAATGGAAATACCTTATAATCAGATCGATATCAAAAGGTCTTTCCATAGAATAAATAAGTTTTATTTAAAGTCGGCATAGTATACTTATTTTAAAACCTTAAGCCAACTTCTTCTGACTGTAGAACACTAGGGGGCTCTATTTTTTCCAAATGACAATATTTTCTGAATATGGTTGAATAAATGTCTAGGACTTAATGTTATCAACATATTTTAACTAAGCTAAATGAGCTAACATTTAAATATACGATCATTCATTAAATATGGATTTGAATTTTAATAAATTTTTCATAAATCCAAACTAGTAGTGCCTATAAAATACAGTTAGATGTGAGAAGTACATAAAGGACAGTTCTTATATATGTACAACGACATATTTTGGTAAAGGGAAGATGAATAGCTATATAGACATTTGATATATACATAGTGTTAGCTGGTGTAGTTAACTGCGAGAGTCATGCCGATATTAAGAGCGCATTTGTTTCTAACCTAAACGATGTAAACGATTACGCGCGTAGTCGTTTAATCCATTTGTTTCTTACATTTTTTGGTCAACGTTGACATCGTTCACGTAAACGATGTACGCGCAAAATAGTCGCATAGTCGTTGATCGTTTATCGTTGAGACGTGTAAACGATATATTTGTTTCTGTATCTGTCGTTTAAATAATTACGAGCACGTGTTGTTTTCGCAAAGTCCTGGTTATTTATTTCCCGGACTTTTACCTGTTTGTTTACAGTGCGTGAGTGTAATCTATTTCTGTCTGACTACGCGGGGTCGATAAAGTTTATTATGACGTTACGCACGTTATTGCGTCAATACCGTGTAATCAACCAGTCCACACTAATAAACAGCTTTTCTATAAAATTATAACAGTTAAGTTATATAAAACTTATATCTATAGACTAGACAGGTAAATACTATTCCGAAAAAAAGTACAAATTGTTTTATCATATTTTACTTTAGTCTAAAATAAGGACAACATATTGACAAAACGTCAAAAATATGCGTGTCAGACGTAACAGACTATACGCATAATCACTTTAGCAGGGGTGTTTGTGATCTTTAAAATAGTCTTATATCCACGAAAATTCGAATGAATGATATGCTTCATATATAAAGTATAACAATATTACTGGATATGTGTTTCTGATACGACCAACGCTATTTTTTGGCAAAAACAAATAGTGTTCATATTGGTCAGATTTTGGAAGATGTTAAGTTATCAAAATTTATAGGTTTTAAAATATAAGATTATATGATATTTCGTTTGTGTAAATTCGGCTCACATGTGTGCATACATAGACCATATCAAAATCAAATTTTTGGAGCACTCACACTACATATAAAAATGCAACGGCTTCTGACAAATGTCTTGCAAGATGTCCAATGTCGGATTTCGCCGTTTTTTACAAATAAATTGTCATTTGCGACGTTATTTATTAAAAATTTAGATTAGTTGCATGCTAAATAGTCTTTTTCCGTAATTGTGCTTTAACTTTATAAAACAGCTACATACTTTTTGATAACTTGCGTAGTCAAAACGACTTCGTTTTCAAAGAAATGAAATGTCTTGCAAGTTTGTCCACTGGACGATTTTCGTACGTTTTCAACGTTGTCGATTCGGGGTACGCTATTTATGGTGGATCATCTGTATATAGTTCCTCAGATAGAATTTTCTTGATAGTCAAATACTATCAACAAGACCACAAAGCATCATAAAAAAAAATCCGATGACTGGGTTTGTTCGTTTAGATGAGGTTCTTAAGTTGTGAAAAAGTTTTGTATCACAAGAGGATAACAAATCATCTTTATCAAATTTTCAAATTTGGGAAGCGTAAACTGACTGCGATTTTTTTTATTTCTCTGCAATAAGATTCATGTGTATGGAATTGAAAGTGAAAATAAAATTGGGCCTAAAGCGTGGCTATATACCTCTCCACATCATACAAAGCTTGTAAACATATGAGATGAATTATAATTAACCTTTTTTTCTGACAATCGTTTCATTTCATAATCTAATATTGTACCGCTATTAAAGAAAGTATAGTGAATTTTATAAGCAAGACCCGTTTAACTTGTTATTCTCGACAAACTTTTTATATTAAAGCAAAATATATATCCTCCTCCTCTTCGGATCTAAATGGGAAAACATTGCACTTTAATGCGTTTTATGTCAATTGATGTCTGGTAGAGAGTTGTCTCATTGGCACTCATCATACCGTATATATCTTCTCATTTCATAAAGATATGCATTACCCAAATACGATATATTTTGTTGTTTGTTGCTTACGTTACCTTCATTGGGAAATATTCAATGCATATTCAGTACAAAACATTATAAAAAGTATCCATATTGATGTGCAAAACAAAAATTGCAAGCGAAATACAAAACTTATCCCAAATAATCGGTAATCGCCAATTTAACTTTGAAGTATGGTAATGAAAAAATGCAGAAAAAATTGGGGGTCACCGGCCATCTAAGAGATATTTTGACCTCTGAAAATGAGTGCAAACAGGTTATATGGAAATATAGGGAAAATGGACAAAAAAACAATTTGATTGAATTTTCAAAGCAAAATAAATGACAGAAGTTGCTCATTTTTTCATAAAGTAAAGCTTGATGTCTCTAATTTATAAAATTGAAATAAAATTTGGGGGTCACCGGCCATCCAAGAGATTTTTTGACCTATGAAAATGAGTGCAAATAGGCTAAATATAGGGAAAACAGGCATAAAATATCTTTGATTGAATTTTCAGAGTAAAATAAATGACAGAAGTTGCTCATTTTTTCATAAAGTAAAGCTTGATGTCTCTATTTAATTAAATTGAAATAAAATTTAGGGGTCACCGGCCATCCAAGAGATTTTTTGACCTATGAAAATGGGTGCAAATAGGCTAAATATAGGGAAAACAGGCATAAAATATCCTTGATTGAATTTTCAGAGTAAAATAAATGACAGAAGTTGCTCATTTTTTCATACTGTAAAGCTTGATGTCTCTATTTTATAAAATTGAAATAAAATTCAGGGGTCACCGGCCATCCAAGAGATTTTTTGACCTATGAAAATGAGTGCAAATAGGCTAAATATAGGGAAAACAGGCATAAAATATCTTTGATTGAATTTTCAGAGTAAAATAAATGACAGAAGTTGCTCATTTTTTCATACTGTAAAGCTTGATGTCTCTATTTTATAAAATTGAAATAAAATTCAGGGTTCACCGGCCATCCAAGAGATTTTTGACCTATGAAAATGGGTGCAAATAGGCTAAATATAGGGAAAACAGGCATAAAATATCTTTGATTGAATTTTCAGAGCAAAATAAATGACAGAAGTTGCTCATTTTTTCATACTGTAAAGCTTAATGTCTCTATTTTATAAAATTGAAATAAAATTTAGGGGTCACCGGCCATCCAAGAGATTCTTTGACCTATGAAATGGGTGCAAATAGGCTAAATATAGGGAAAACAGGCATAAAATATCTTTGATTGAATTTTCAGAGCAAAATAAATGACAGAAGTTGCTCATTTTTTCATACTGTAAAGCTTGATGTCTCTATTTTATTAAATTGAAATAAAATTTGGCGGTCACTGGCCATCCAAGAGATTGTTTCACCTCTGAAAATGAGTGCAAATAGGCTGAATATAGGGAAAACAGGCATAAAATATCTTTGACTGAATTTTCAGAGCAAAATAAATGAAAGAAGTTGCTCATTATTTCATACTGTAAAGCTTGATGTCTCTATTTTATTAAATTGAAATAAAATTTGCGGGTCATCCACCATCCAAGAGATTTTTTTAAGCTCTGGTCACACAAAGTTGGTTAAGATCAGTTAGTTCCTACTATCCTATTAGATAGGAACATAGTTAATTTATTATCCTTTGATTTTATCTTTATTTACCAAATTAAGACTTTAGTTTTCTCGTTTGAATTGTTTTACATTGTCTTACCGGGGCCTTTTATAGCTGACTATGCGGTATGGGCTTTGCTCATTGGTGAAAGCCGTTCGGTGACCTATAGTTGTTAATGTTTGTGTCATTTTGGTCTTTTGTGGATAGTTGTCTTATTGGCAATCATACCACATCTTCTTTTGTATATCTTGCGTGAACATTACAATGCGTTCCACATGAAAATCAATTATATAATCATTTTTATAAATTTGATTTCATACCTTGATTTTTTTTTCATACACCTTTAAAAAATATGCCTTTAAATAAAGAGGAAGTATTTAAAGAGTTGAAATTATACTGTAACTTTTGGTCATGAATGGACCAGCTAAAAAAGGTTAAAAAATGTCTGAAGCCATCAAGAGAATATGACACCCACTTAGTGCAGGTAGTAAAAGTTTGCATATACATGTAATTATATATTTCATGCATTATTCTCTATTCTTTTAATCTTTTCCATACCCTCCTATAATATATTTGATCCTACAGAATCTTCATGAGAGAAAACAAAACTTTTACTACCTAAACAGGAAAAGCGGTCTTGTCATAAAATTATATTTTTCTAAATTTAAAAGCTTGTTAGGTCTCTACACAGTTATTTCGAAGTGCATTTCTTTAATATATATGTTAAAGACATTAAATGCAAACTTTTAAAAATTACACCTGCACTAAGTGGGTGTCATATTCTCTTGATGGCTTCAGACATTTTTTAACCTTTTTTAGCTGGTCCATTCATGACCAAAAGTTACAGTATAATTTCAACTCTTTAAATACTTCCTCTTTATTTAAAGGCATATTTTTTAAAGGTGTATGAAAAAAAATTCAAGGTATGAAATCAAATTTATAAAAATGATTATATAATTGATTTTCATGTGGAACGCATTGTAATGTTCACGCAAGATATAAAAAAGAAGATGTGGTATGATTGCAAATAAGACAACTATCCACAAAAGACCAAAATGACACAAACATTAACAACTATAGGTCACCGAACGGCCTTCACAAATGAGCAAAGCCCATACCGCATAGTCAGCTATAAAAGGCCCCGGTTAGACAATGTAAAACAATTCAAACGAGAAAAACTAAAGTCTTTATTTTGTAAATAAAGATAAAATCAAAGGATAATAAATTAACTATGTTCCTATCTAATAGGATAGTAGGAACTAACTGATCTTAACCAACTTTGTGTGACCAGAGCTTAAAAAAATCTCTTGGATGGTGGATGACCCGCAAATTTTATTTCAATTTAATAAAATAGAGACATCAAGCTTTACAGTATGAAATAATGAGCAACTTCTTTCATTTATTTTGCTCTGAAAATTCAGTCAAAGTTATTGTATGCCTGTTTTTCCTATATTTAGCCTATTTGCACTCATTTTCAGAGGTGAAACAATCTCTTGGATGGCCAGTGACCCCAAATTTTATTTCAATTTTATAAAATAGAGACATCAAGCTTTACAGTATGAAAAAATGAGCAACTTCTGTCATTTATTTTGCTCTGAAAATTCAATCAAAGATATTTTATGCCTGTTTTCCCTATATTTAGCTTATTTGCACCCATTTTCATAGGTCAAAAAATCTCTTGGATGGCCGGTGACCCCTAAATTTTATTTCAATTTTATAAAATAGAGACATCAAGCTTTATACAGTATGAAAAAATGAGCAACTTCTGTCATTTATTTTACTCTGAAAATTCAATCAAAGCTATTTTATGCCTGTTTTCCCTATATTTAGCCTATTTGCACCCATTTTCATAGGTCAAAAAATCTCTTGGATGGCCGGTGACCCCTAAATTTTATTTCAATTTTATAAAATAGAGACATCAAGCTTTACAGTATGAAAAAATTAGCAACTTCTGTCATTTATTTTGCTTTGAAAATTCAATCAAAGATATTTTATGCCTGTTTTCCCTATATTTAGCCTATTTGCACCCATTTTCATAGGTCAAAAAATCTCTTGGATGGCCGGTGACCCCTAAATTTTATTTCAATTTTATAAAATGGAGACATCAAGCTTTACAGTATGAAAAAATGAGCAACTTCTGTCATTTATTTTACTCTGAAAATTCAATCAAAGATATTTTATGCCTGTTTTCCCTTTATTTAGCCTATTTGCACCCATTTTCATAGGTCAAAAAATCTCTTGGATGGCCGATGACCCCCAAATTTTATTTCAATTTTATAAAATAGAGACATCAAGCTTTACAGTATGAAAAAATGAGCAACTTCTGTCATTTATTTTACTCTGAAAATTCAATCAAAGATATTTTATGCCTGTTTTCCCTATATTTAGCCTATTTGCACTCATTTTCATAGGTCAAAAAATCTCTTGGATGGCCGGTGACCCCCAAATTTTATTTCACTTTTATAAAATAGAGACATCAAGCTTTACAGTATGAAAAAATGAGCAACTTCTGTCATTTATTTTACTCTGAAAATTCAATCAAAGATATTTTATGCCTGTTTTCCCTATAATTAGCCTATTTGCACCCATTTTCATAGGTCAAAAAATCTCTTGGATGGCCGGTGACCCCTAAATTTTATTTCAATTTTATAAAATAGAGACATCAAGCTTTACAGTATGAAAAAATTAGCAACTTCTGTCATTTATTTTGCTTTGAAAATTCAATCAAAGATATTTTATGCCTGTTTTCCCTATATTTAGCCTATTTGCACCCATTTTCATAGGTCAAAAAATCTCTTGGATGGCCGGTGACCCCCAAATTTTATTTCAATTTTATAAAATAGAGACATCAAGCTTTACAGTATGAAAAAATTAGCAACTTCTGTCATTTATTTTACTCTGAAAATTCAATCAAAGATATTTTATGCCTGTTTTCCCTTTATTTAGCCTATTTGCACCCATTTTCATAGGTCAAAAAATCTCTTGGATGGCCGATGACCCCCAAATTTTATTTCAATTTTATAAAATAGAGACATCAAGCTTTACAGTATGAAAAAATTAGCAACTTCTGTCATTTATTTTACTCTGAAAATTCAATCAAAGATATTTTATGCCTGGTTTCCCTATATTTAGCCCATTTGCACTCATTTTCATAGGCCAAAAAATCTCTTGGATGGCCGGTGACCCCCAAATTTTATTTCAATTTTATAAAATAGAGACATCAAGCTTAGTATGAAAAAATGAGCAACTTCTGTCATTTATTTTACTCTGAAAATTCAATCAAAGATATTTTATGCCTGTTTTCCCTATAATTAGCCTATTTGCACCCATTTTCATAGGTCAAAAAATCTCTTGGATGGCCGGTGACCCCTAAATTTTATTTCAGCAACTTCTGTCATTTATTTTGCTTTGAAAATTCAATCAAAGATATTTTATGCCTGTTTTCCCTATATTTAGCCTATTTGCACCCATTTTCATAGGTCAAAAAATCTCTTGGATGGCCGGTGACCCCCAAATTTTATTTCAATTTTATAAAATAGAGACATCAAGCTTTACAGTATGAAAAAATTAGCAACTTCTGTCATTTATTTTGCTTTGAAAATTCAATCAAAGATATTTTATGCCTGTTTTCCCTATATTTAGCCTATTTGCACCCATTTTCATAGGTCAAAAAATCTCTTGGATGGCCGGTGACCCCCAAATTTTATTTCAATTTTATAAAATAGAGACATCAAGCTTTACTTTATGAAAAAATTAGCAACTTCTGTCATTTATTTTGCTTTGAAAATTCAATCAAATTGTTTTTTTGTCCATTTCCCCTATATTTCCATATAACCTATTTGCACTCATTTTCAGAGGTCAAAATATCTCTTAGATGGCCGGTGACCCCCAATTTTTTTTGCATTTTTTCATTTACAATACTTCAAAGTTAAATTTCACAAAGTATTAGAAAATTCTGTCATTTTTTTTCTATACCCCTGAACTACCTTAACGTCTAAACGATGTATTTGTTTCTAGCAGCTCAACGTTTACTAAACGATAGTCATCGATGACAAAATTTCGGGTTAGAAACAAATGCACTCTTAATGTTGTGTCAGACCACAATTTATCTATCGCCATAAAGTGAAACAGAAACATTAGATGTTAGACTTCCAGAAAACTCAACGTAAAACGAAGTAACACAGTTTTTATCTTTTAAAATCTTCTATGTAATATAACAGGTATAAATAAGCCCATTGTTTGATAAGCAAGTGTGTTTCATATCGCATAGATGAAGAAGAAAGAAGTTTGCAGAAACGTTACGATGTTTCATTATCTGCAGATAAACAAAAATATGGATTTATCTTATAAATTGAAAATCGAAAAATTTACCTGATTCAACACAATATAAACATAACCAAGCCCTTTCACCATACGTCGGCAAAATTGGAATAAAACAATAGAGATTAACCGAACAAAGAATGCACAAGGAAATAGTTATGTTAAAATGAACACAGAGATATATCTACAAAAAGTACTAATCATCTTCGAAGTAATATTCAGGTTATTAGATTAAAACAATGATTCTAAAAATAAAGTAAACTACACTAGCTTTTATCTGGGAGCTATCGTAAACTTTATTTACATGAACGACATGATCACATGGTTTTTACCGTGAATTACAAAAACTGTAGTTCAACTTAACCCTTTATAGAAAATAAACATGTATTATGAACTCCTCAACACCTCAACAAACAAACTATCATAACTAAAAAAACTTCAAATTCATAGAAACACTAAGAAAGTTCGCTCCTCTTGTTTGAACGTGAAATGTCAGATCTTCAGAATCTTGTGGTTCTATAAACATGATAAATGTACTAGTAGTGACAAAAGTTCCATTAAAAAATGTTCTGATCTATTCCTAATTTTCTAATTTAAATACATATAGTTTCTGAAACCGCTTTATTTTTAAACTAATAACATACTTGTTATTTTTTCAAATAGTTTTTGAAGAAAAGGGTGTCAATGTTAAATGTTTAATGTCAAAATTGTTCAAATTTAGAGAGATTTATCCGCCAAATTATCGATTGATTACATATGTATATTTAAATGGATGTCTACGAGAAAACCATGCAAAATCAAAAAAAAAATATGAAAGGGGTTGTGGAGTTTTCAGCTGATTTTGGGTTGCTAGTAAAGTATTAAGTACATCTAATAGTTCTATGGTTAAGAAATGACAATTTATCTCAAATTATGTGAATACAGGGCAATTCTATTTTAGTACCAAATTTGCTGGAAAATGTTGTTGAAAATGGACTTTTTTGGGTTTTTTTTATTGAATAGTTCAAAGTACTATATGACAAAAAAAATTGTTTTACCTTAAAATTCAGACTTTTTACTAAAATAAACTGTAATTTGGATCTTGTTTCAACCTTTATTTTTGATTTTTTTTTTATTGACATAAATGTGTTTTTCTAAAATTTGAATTCATCTTGTACTGAAAATGTCCATAAAACCTCAAAAGTCACTCAAATTGAAAAAATATTTTGTTAAACGTTATGGTTCACTACAAACTAGTATTCCTTAACGGGATTTTCGTTGCAAATTGATATAAGCTTATTTGAATAAAAGATGAAAAACTGAAAAATATAACTAAAATTATCTCCCTTTGTAAAACTCTTCATAATGAAAGGTAGATTTAGTGTCAATAACAGAAGGAAGGAGGGAAATCAACAAATGTGCGGAAGGATAGAAAATAATGGTATTTTTGATGAATATGGTGTAGCCAAAAACTTATTTTTTATTGAAAGAGTAACAAAGACATATAGCAAATCATGTGACAAAGACATTCCCACTGCCACTGGGATAAGTCTGATCCTGATCAGATAGTCTAGACACGGCGTGACTCATTAGGCAGGTCAGGAATAACCACCAATTGGTGGATTACCTCAATTGACGTATACTCCACCAATTGACGTTATAATGGTATAGACCAATTGGTGTATAATTCTTTGTTTTTCAAAAGAAATTATTCTATCAAAATGGAGCATTGTTTTCTTAAAACCATATTATGGTATGAAAACTTGTCAAACATTTCTAGTTTAGTATAGTGACATAACATATTGCATTTAATCAATAATTGTATTTGCAGTTTCTTCTATTGTTATCTTGTCAATTCTTGATTGGCAAATTTACCTGTAATCACCTGTCAATGGACATCATTACTGTCTGCAGTCATGCGATCATGAGTACAACTCCACAGGTGAATGGAGCTCTTTGTTAATACTTGACTTTCATGATCAAAAGTCAATCATGGTCAATAGTACAAATGTTTCAACAAAAGAATTGTTGTACACATGCATTCTCAAGAGATGCAGCAGGCTTTGACAAAACTGAAAATTTCAGAGGACTCAATAAGGGTCATAAAATAGGTTGCAAGTTGCAAAATCATGCTCCTATCTCACACAGTGTGCATTCTATTACAAAAAAATTGCATTATACGTCAATTGGTCTATACCAATATACTTCAATTGGTGGATTATACGTCAATTGAGGTATAATCCACCAATTGGTGGTTATTCCTGACCTGTTAGGCTAGACTATCACTATCATATAATTACATGTATATGCAAACAGAATTTTCTTGTTGTAAACGGTAAAACCTGGAGTATTCGAATGTGAATGCAGTTGATTTTGCTAGGATTCCAGTTATAACATTTTTGGTTAAGCATGCACACTTAGACATTTGTATTTTTCATTTTTGAAAAAACACTTTTAGCATTATTACAGCTATTTTCCTAATGTGTGTAGAGTAAAACTTTGGTAGGTTTGCTTGCTCTGTTTGTTTAAATATTAATTCAAGCTTTGTAATTAAGGTTGATATCTTCAAACAATATATATATAGGCATATTTGAACCTTTATGGAGTACTTTTAAATTTGATTAGACGCTATGCCAATTGCAATTGTACAATATACAAACAAACCATGCAAGCTAACCGAAGTCTTAGATTTACATGCCTTAGGAAATAAGCTGTAAAATTAATTATATATTTGTTTTCAATCCTTATTGTTTTACCAATTTCAAATGTTTTGGCTTGTTTTTAAATTTATAGTCCATATTAGCTATAGGGTCAAAAGGGTCCAAAGTTAGACTTGATTTCATAAAACAATTGAATAATTGCTGTTCTTTGATATTATGCAAAATTAAACGTGTATTGTAGTCATATTTTTTTTAATTTGGGGCCCGTCTTAAAAGCTTTAAATTGGACCACATCAAGGTATAAGGGATCCAGAATTAAACTTCAAGTTAGTTTGATTTTTTTTTAAAGTACTTTTTGGGTTAAAAACTACTTATATGTTTAGATTTTTAATATTTGTTTTCAAATTGAACAAAAGGTCACAGGGCAAAAAAAACTTGGTTAGTTTATTAAAATATTATTGAAATGTTATCATGCATGTAGCGTGTTTAGATTTATGATTTGTGCTCAGTTTTCAATTTGATACAAATTGGGGTCCTAACTTAAACTTTGTTTAAATTCATTAAAAATTGAATATATGGGGTTCTTTGTTATGATAAATCTAATCATGTCTTTTAGTCTTTAGATTTTGGATATTGGCACAAGTCCAATTTCAAAATCATCAGTTCTTTAACCACATTTATTCTGTGTCAGAACAACCCCCCTCCTCACCCACCCACCTGATAAAGGTGCAATCTCTGTGTTCGTAATATAATGTACCCTTGAGCTGTTTTATTCTCTTTGTTGAAGGTTGTACAGGGGCCTTACATGCATTTCATTTGAACTTTTGTGGATATTTGTCTCATTGGCAATCAATACTCATCTCCCTATTTTTGTAATGTCATAATGTCACAAATACAAGATGAAATCTGCAAAATTAACTTCATTAAAATTAAAGTTTGCTGCAGCTTGGAATAAGAAAAAATTCAAATTTAGGTCCATTTTTAGCTAGTATACTTTATTTCTGATTCTATGTACTGGAATGTCAGAGTTGTGATAATCGAAACACATTTTACACTACATTGCACTAAGACCAAGTTAATAATTAATTTCTTTTTAGGAAAGTACGATCATTTAATGGATAACAATTGTTTTCTTATTATTTTTTACAGACATTTGGCGATCCAAAAATAACTGGAGTTCATGATCTGTCTTTGATTTTTCCTGTTGGTATTAAAAAATTGCAAGCTCAAACAAAAATAAGTTGAAATGGAACTCATGGATATGCTTTGAAAAAAAACGGAAAAAAACGGCAATGTGAATCTCGCTGAAGTCTTAAAAACAACCAAGTCAACACGCAGTTGCAACACAAATGAGAAGAGAGAGATATTTGCAAGGACATAGTGTTCTCACTGTCTCACCATCAGAATGGCTTACTCATCAGCGAATAAGAAGTCTAAAATTACTTCTGTATTAAAAGGTCATCAATATTGAAGACAATCAAGAAGATTACGAATGTACTTGGCCATTTGATAAATATTATAATATTTTCATTTGTCAGAAATTGTTACTTAGATTGGCTAACTAGTTTTATTGATTAAATTATTAGTAAATTACCTTTCGTAGTTCATGTAGTTACATGTATGTAAATTTTTATCAGAGAGAATGGAAACGATTTAATACTACCCTAAGTTCCATACCTAATGCAACAATTGTCTTGTGCTGCTAAGTCAATTCGAATTAACTTTTATGTATGTTTATAATAATCTTATTCTTGCATGTAAGCACCATTTAGTGTTATTGTATCATCTTCATTGATTGTTATATATAATACTAATGCTATAAAAAGAATAACATTTATGATCATTTATACAGATTGAAATATTTAAAAATTTATCAATGCTAAAAGAGAATTTATAAATTTAGACATTTTTCGAGGAGAATTTTAGAAAGTAATACAACAAAAGCAAACCAATATTATATGCTCAAATGCACTATTAACTCTCTCTCCAGATAACCAAATAGAGATATGTTTATATTTTATTAAATTGATGAAGCGTATGTTAGTTTAAATTAATATGTACATATGCAATTTTAAGGTTTTAAAAAAACAGCATTTTTATTGGACTATCTCCCTTTGTACAATAGAAATTCAGATTTTATCCACACTGTGTCAGGTACTCGTAATCAAAATGTCTTATATGGTAACCAGCATGCAAGTAAAAGGTTGCAACATGTCTTAATTTTGTTTACCTGTCAGCCACACAACTTCTGAATGTCAATACGTAAGATTTTTCAATATGATGAACTTGACATTGAATTTCATATCATTTTTGAGTTACCAGAATAAAACTTTAGTAATTAGCAAGCTGCAAAAAAAAAAATGGATTACTAGGCAGAAATGAATGGATTTTACTCTTTAAAGTAATAGGGACAAGTGTACTAAAGGAATTTGGAATAAAAAAAAATACAAAAAAAAACCTAGTCTTTAGCAGCTCCCACCTTTTTTAAGCCTGATGCTTACTATTGTTTGTGACACAAAAATCCATTTCACTTTGAATTTTCTATTTGAATTACCTATATTGCATGTTATAATTTGTATAATTCAAGTATTTATTTTTGAATACTTGGTTTCATGAAAATATGAGACTTTCCTCAATTTATTGCGAAAATACAAAAAAAAGGGGAAGGCTATCTAAATGATCAATAAAATCTATAAAATTAATTTGCAACCGTCAACATATTGAACCAAAGTAAAACGTAAAACATGCTGGTTCAGTGCCGCTTCACATGGAGGTAACGTGACTAAACTGACATCTTTACTGATGGCAAGCTTGACACGAATTGTATTCATAACTTTCTTGTCCAAACAAGGGCTTCATCTTTATCAGTATTACCAAAGCTGTGCAAACCACTGAAATAGTCGTGCGTGTCCTTCAAAGTCTTGTAGACAGTTTTCTTACCTACTCCAAACAGAGACGAAGTTGTGTCACATCTGGTAAGAGCACGAAAAGCAGGCAGCATTTTACGAATCGTTTGGGAAAAGTAGGCACATAGTTGGTGTATAGGTAAAAATCTTCGCCCTTCCTTAACACTGCTAATGTTCCCTATTTGCACCCACAACTCGCTTGTATGTGTCATCTGTTGGTAGTAGTGAACAAACAGAACAATCACATCCGTATCAGAGGTCCGTATTATTGTTCTGCCGCTCTTTCCCATTTCCCTTAACTTCGTGTCAAAGTATAAGACATGAAGTATCATGCGAGTTTGACCTCCTCTTGAGTGCTAAACAAGTTACGACCGTCATTAATAGTGTTGGTTGGAATAACTTTGATAATTTCGGGATTTACAAACGTTCACAATCGGGGGGAATCAAAGGGGATATGTTAAAAATTTGAAGAATAAAAGTGCCAAAGAAATTAAGGAGAGCCTGTTTGTTTTCTTTCAATAAAAGAAACTTCTTTCAGTCAGGAAAACTTCTCCCTTCAATTATCTGATACACTTTGGTGGAAGCTGTAGTCTTTGTGCGGCGTCCCCTTTCAGCAGACTTTATAGAGTTGTGTATGTCGTAGCGGTCAAAAACTGCAACTGTGTGCGTTAAAGAAAAGCATCGGGACCTATGTTTATAATAGTCAGCTGTAAGGTCGCCGAATGTTTTACTTTTCTTAACATCAAAACATTGAACCAATGCAATACCTGATGTAAGTTGTGAGTGATGGGTCAAAGGAAGGTAGTGGAAGTGCACAAGCGACTTCAGATTCGAATTGCTTCACCAAATCAGACTTACATGATTTTCTCATGGTGCCGACATCGTGAAAAAGGGAATCTGGAATGGAACCTACAGGGTGTGACAACACATTTTCTTGTGTTACATCATCCCTATAGTTTACCAAAATCAGTGAAAGTCTAAATACATTTTCTGGATTTATGTGACCTGCAATCATTTTCCCCCGATTTACATTTAAGGTTTGTTTTTGAGGTCATGTTTTCAAACGTTGGAGGATGGGATTCCACGTCAAAGGGATCAGTCATGATTTCATTCAGATGGTTCACAATGGCAATAACATGTTTTTCGTAATTTTTCATTGCTGTTGGTGTTGTTTCCTCGTGTGTATTTGCATTATTTGTAGCAATTCCAGCCCTTTCCAGCATTACGTGACTAAGGGATGCTAGGAAATGTCTGGTAAGTGTCCATCGTACAAGAGCAGCCTTTTGATTTTTTGTGCCTACAATGCCACTCACCTGATCCCTTTGAGTCTTTTATAACGGTCTTTTCTGTTGCCATGTCGGTCCATATATCGTTAAAATGTCAAGAAGTCTGTCTAATAGCAAAGTCGCTATCTATAAAAGCTGATCGAATATTCTCAGGAAGCTGAAGCATATCGAGTATGTAAACTGGCATCCACCTTGGGTAATTTGTACGGTTGGTTACAAAAAAAATAGGGTAATATTTGAGATGACGATCTCAAATGAAGTGACCAATTACCTTCTCGGTCTACTTTCTAACATTTGACAGCATAATTTCTACAGCTTCCAGAAACATATACAAGTACTTGAATGTAGGTGATGCAGCATATCCCCATTGCTTATATGATTCTAAAAGAGGCTGTATATGAGCTTCGAATAGCTCTGTCATAATATGCGTTAGGCCTTGTGTCTGGATGGAATTGTTGGAAATACCCCTGTGAAACTCCAACAAAGCATTAAAAAAAAAAACATCAGGAATTTTATAACGAAGATAGTTTTTCGGCTTGGCAGAATGAAATTAAATAGCAAATAAACTGTACAATACGACGTAAGCAATATCTAAGCGACATATTTCGAAACCAAAATTAAACGTAAACAAAAAAATTGACGGAAGAAAAAAAAAATTAAAACCCATTTGTTCAGAGAACAATTGAATGTATTTCCACACCGAGGACTTAAAATATATTCTGATATAAATATATCAAAATTTAGTTTAAAATGTCAGTTACTATAGCTTTAATGATGTATAAATATGAATTGTAAGCAAATGTAAAAATCTTGAATCAAGATAAAAAGAAAAAACTGGGCAGAGGGAGATAACTTCTTTGAAAACTTGGGGTTCGTTCGGTTACGCAGTATCATTGGTGAAACCCTAATCACTGTGCAATATTATGCGCAAAAAAGGCAACTGTCATACAAGTGAGAGGTTTCAGCTAGCTATATGGCTTGAAACCATAAAAAAAAACCTCATACGACAGGACAAAAAAATATATTATCAGAACACTAACAAAAGGTCTTTCCTTTTTAAGTAGAAAGACATTAATAAACAGAAAAAAACAAAACAATCTGTCACCAACGAGTGAAAATACATAATCAAAGCTTTTGCAGTATATATGTCCCAATTGATACAATTTTTGGGTTTGTATTTCCTATCATGATTTCCTTGATAGAGGGTTGCTGCTTACAAGGAAGCTATTAATCCAAGAGTCCAAATGGGGAAGTTGAAATCATACCTTCGTAAATTTGACGGACGCCATCAAGAGTTGGTTGACCGGTATGGAATAACCACTTCGCAGATTATATCGGATATGTTCCTTATGTCGTAACTACAATCCCCGCCCCTTTTTAACGAATTTGACCTATTGAATTATACTATTTACCGGATTTGTAATAACATAAGCTTACTCTTCCGGAGCAACTTATTTCACCTCCAGTTTTTGATGGGGTTCGTGTTGCTTAGTCTGTAGTTTCCAAAGTTGTGTCTTGTGTTGTATTATTTTCTGTTTGTCTTTTTCTTTTTGAGCCATGGCGTTGTAGGTTTATTTTCGATTTATGAGTTTGACTGTCCCTATGATATCTTTGGCCCCTCTGTTTTCATCTCTCTCTTGACAAATATATACAACATAACGTATTTTTAAATGACATGCAGTTCGATATGTAGATGCTAAAATGTGATAACAATGTTCAACCAGACTTTTGAATACGCTTTATATTTGATAACAGTACACCATTTTAAGGCTTATAGAAATTCGTCATATAACATTAGATGTTCCTAAATGGTAACAATAAGCGTATTGATAGGAAAATGATATCTATCTTTCAATCTACGTACGTTTCTTAAAGAACAACAAATTTTGCAGGCTTGATGCTTTGTGTTAGTTTAAATGATAATATTTTCTGTTATAAAAGTAAATAAACTTCTCTACTCTTCTCTTTATCCTGTTATCGGCAATAACAATTCTTTATTTCGACACTTTTATCTTTGAAATATCTTAATGAAACCAAATATTCGTATAACGCACTTTCAGAAAGTTTGAATAAATATTTGGGTCACGGGACTTGTTGTCTACCTACAAAACAAAATAGGTAAATTTTCTTCACATTTTTTTCATTAAAAGTAAGGTGATCTCGTTAATCCATTATCATAAATTTGAAAAAAGAATTAATCACGGAAAAGTGCTTTGCATTTAAAAAATAAAACCGCTTTAAAAAGACAAAACACACACCTTTCTTCATTTAGATGATAAGTAATAAATAAGAATTAAACTGCCTATGTTGTCACGTAGAAGCGTGTTTGCTTAACGTGCGGAAGGTCAGGGGTTTAAACCGCGACCGGGTCAAATCAAAAACTTTAGAATTAGTATTTGATGCTTTGGCGCTAAGCACGCGGCATTAAGTAGTAATAGCTGGTCGGTGAGTCAGAATAATGTGTCCGGATAAGGTGATATGTCTACTAGTGAACGGGTATCTTGTGAACTAACACGTTTAAAATCCGGTCCAGTACAAAGCAGGAGTAGTATTCATTTAACATTAGCATTTCTTCTCTTTGATGTACATTAATTTACCGCTGGACGTAAAGCAGCCATCTATTATCATATGCATCACATTCCTCTCTTTAAATTAGTATATTTTGTAAAGATCTAAACCCATTGTCGTGTAATTTTTTTTTAAAAGATGACGGAATACCAGCATCTTCCTGTAAATGTTAATTCTTTCAAAACATATATTCAGAATCTCGCAAAATAGTTTGAAGAAAATTAAAATGTTCATTGTACATAGTCTATAAAAAGCATTAAAAATCACAACTTCGTCATTTAATAATGAAAACAAACATAAGCCACCGAATTCGAATCGGTTTTAAAGTATTATGTAAAAAAGTAGATATTACAGTTTTACCTTTTTGTTTCAAACATTTTCTGTTTCCGAAGTGATTAATCTCGCCAAACACATTGATCAACCAACAGTTCTATAAAAATGATTATGCAGTATACAATAATTTCACGTACCTTTTATATATGAGATCTTGAATAGTTAGTTAAAAAAGACACGTGCTATCGTCTATTGTTGGTTTTTAAAGTTCTATTATATACCTTTACATCATTAAATACCCAAAAAAGATTTTAAAAAGCAATATGAATTGACGGGGAAAAATTAATAAGAAGACTAGACTAAATGACCTTGTCATATAAAGATCGCTAGTCTCCAGTGTGTCTACAACATGTACATAATGTATGAATCGTTTCGTCTCATTGTCAAAATAAATCGGTAAAAAGTTAAATATGATAAGCTATATTCAACAAGGATCACATCTGATTCATAAGAATTCTAAAGATTTACTCGTAAAAAATTCTTTCACAATATTTACAATTGTGCAGTTATACCAAACCGTCCGTTTCCTACTATTTACATTGCAATTTCCGAAAGATCAATTGAAAGACAGATTGTATGGTTTTACTAAACATGTCAAAAGCTAACAAAGGTACCAGGATTATAATATAATACGCCAGACGCGTGTTTCGTCTACATAAGACTCTTCAGTGACGCTCAGATCAAAATAGCTACAAAGCCAAACAAGTACAAAATTGAAGCTGCCGCATGTTCACACAGCTCTTCTTCCATATGACATATGATACCACGCCAATCAAAATTCCTTGGATCATAATGTGTGGATGTGGCAAAATTGTGTTCTCTCCAGACGGACGAGACTCCATCCCTGCTCGATCGAACGTTGATTAAGGACAAATTCACTATTTCTACACTGTCAATGTGTGAATCTCCTACCTCTTCCTAATCACTTGTTGTGGCATCTGAGTCAGAGTTATACACATCATCAAGTTCCAGCGTATTGCTTCCTGAAGCACCGACACCCTCCTGTGCAGATTTTATATCAAATTCTGAAGCGTCCTTCTGCAGAATTACCTCATCCACGGACTCAGGGACTTCGGGGACTTCAGGGACTTCTGAACTGCTGGGCCAAGGCACATTATCTTCTTCATCCCTCTTCAGTTTCTTTTCCTGGGGCCCATAGTTTTCAATCCTGGGGCCCATAGTTTTCAATGTTCTCTCTAGAGGTGTAACTCAGGTAAGCCTCTCTGGACAGATCCCGAGCTTGTCCATTGTTTTTTATGCGTACTTTGGAGGTGAATAGTTACATATTCCCTTCGAAAAAATATTCGATCACAGTTTTTTTCATTGCAACCGACATATCTCACATTACTGTTATGTACGGCATTTATATGGCTTTTTAGGTTCCTCAGACTAGCATACTTTGTGTCACAATAGCTAAAAATAATTTCTGGCATCTTGTCGAAAGTGTCTTTATCCAAAAATCTTTAGGTCTGGTAATCGTTCTGGTTCTCGTGTTGTTTGTTGAAATGGTCATGTGGATTTTAATTCGCGCGCTTGGTCAGGCTGGTCGGGTACCTGATTCCGGGGTTCCCAAATTAGTCGGGCATGTACCAGAACAGTTGTTGCCATCGCTTACCGGTATTATTTCAGGCGAACATATTTTTTCACCCCCCCATAATTCTTGGTAGATTAAACCAAACCATTTTTTTAGATCCCAATTGGGCAAATACGGTTTTAAAATATCACCATGAACAGTTACTTCTGGAAAAATTCTTTGCACACTTTTTTTAAACGTAATGTCACTAAACTTTTCAGTTATTAAAGCCCAGTCCAATGACGAGCAATTTTTAGTTTAATTCCTGGAACATTTCTTTTTTGGTTTTTCCACACGTAGTCTCTGACGTTATATATATATGAATGGTCGAACCTTGGCATCAAAAATATTTTTCTACGTCTCAGCAGCAGACTTTAAATTGTTATGGGCTAACTCATGTGATTCCCTTAATTTATATTCAAGTTTATTAGCAAACTCAGAAAAAAAGTTTTCTTCTTCATCCGAGACAGTCTCAGTCATTAAATTTAATGGAAATGACATCTCCCGACCGTATTTCATGCGGTAAGGTGTATTACCAGTGCTTTCGTGGAGTGTAGCGTTATAATCCACAACAATATAGTATAAATGTTCATCCCAAACGTTTTGGTGTTTCTAATTAATATACTTCGAAAGTATATCATTGATGGTCCTATTCATTCTTTAAATCATGCCATCGGATCTTGGGTGAAGGGGTGTCGTTCTAGTTTTATCTATTTCTAATAACTGACATAACTCTCTGAAAACAACACTCTCATATTGTCGACCTTGGTCAGAGTGAATTTCAACGGAACAACCGTATTTCTTTACCCATGCCCTTGATAAAATATCCGCAACGGTTTCTGCTCGCATATCAGACATGGCATACATTTCTGGTAATTTCGAAAAATAATACCCTATTACCAAAATGTACTTATTCTGATTAATTGATGTAGGAAAAGGGCCGGCAATGTCACTCACTATCCGTTCAAATGGAGCACCAACTACGTACGACTTAATCAGATGACGTTTCTTGACCATCGGGCTTTTGTGCTCCCCGCATATTTCGCACTGCTGTATATATAACTTAATGGATCCTTGCATATCTCGCCGACAAGAAGATGATGTTTTTTTAGAGAAAATTTTAAACCTTAAGTTGGATAAATCCGAGAAGCCCGTCTGGGAGAAATTCCACTTGTTTTTTTTATCTCAATAACTACAACCAATCTTAAACATTGGACGCAGGTGCTCAGGTATATTGCCTGTGCTACTTGAGGCATCCACTTCAACCTTACAAATGTTCGACATTTCATTCATATCTATAACCGGTCCGACTCGACACACGGGCGTAAACAATGCCAGATGTTGTGTATGCCTATATACAATAACATCTGAAGAACCAGGGTTATACACTCGGGTATACACCACTCCATCCGCTGATTCAACTAACGTTTTTGCCAACGCAAGCCCAAGCCGCTCCAGGGTGTCAAGATACCCAAGGAACTGGATGCACTGCGATATTTAGCCTTGTTCGTTATCCCGACTTGATTACAGATTCATGTCTCGGCGGTACCATAACAGTCTCCAATGCTATAACTCTCCTGAACTTGGTCTCTTTCGACCCTTCCAAAGGTATTCTCTTACCTTTAATAACAAAACTGGACTCGTCATGATCCCAGGTACAACGATGAGTCGAGATGAAATCCTCTCCTATTAAGTTGTTTCTCACTCCTCTAACAATAATATCATGTTCGAAAACATTCTCCCCAAACGTTATCATCATCTCCGCTTTACCAAGACACCTCAGTGGTTGTCCGTTAGCAGCTAAAAATGACTATCAACTGGGCTTAACATGGGTTTGTCCAGTATTAAATCAAACGTTTCATTGGTAATGAAAGTACTCATGGCACCAGTATCTATTTTCCATTCGACCGTCGTGCCCTCGATCTGTCCTTTCACAATCCTATTAGCAATTCCTCTTACTTTAACTTTCGGATAGGACTATCAATAGGAGTTCCAGTTTCCCAGGGCGTCTCAACTGCAGGACCGTCACTGCTACTCGTTTCTATTACAATAACCTCCAATCTTCTTTAAACTTCACCTTTCTCCTCTTCCTCCATCTTCTCTTTACTTTTACATTAACTTCTTTATTAGGCCTTCTTTGGGTAACCGATACTTGGCCCTCAGTATCGGTCACATCTAGTTTAACGGACTCGGCTCGGCTCCAACGGACAATGGTGACGGCTCTTGTTGTCCGCCTCCATTGTCTGTTTGGCTTCTACCAAACTGTGGGGCAACTTCCCTACCTCTCATAAAGCCTCGATTAAAGAGTCTCCCTTTGGACCCCTACCAGTAAAATTCCAATTATATCTTCTTCGGCGGACGCCTCTATTATATTCATAATCATTTGTTTGCTCAGTAGAACCCGCCCTTGGAGGTTCACTGTCATCTATCATCATATTATCTCTATGTCTCACTTCATATATATAGGCCTATTAACAGGCTTATCTTTAACAAAATCATTTTCTCCTACTCTTAGACATTCCTCTTGCATTGCATTTATAACTGCTTCTTGCAAATTTTTAGGCCTTGTCCTTTTAACGGCCATGCGAAAGTCCTCAGACTGACCGCACTTGTCCAGAAAAGCTTTCACAGCATTTTCTTCAACTATATCAGAATTTCCCGGGTAAGCATAGATCTTCAAGCCCCTGTCCAAAATCTCGCAAGGACTCTTTATCCCGCCATCTCCTCATCTTAGCTTCGGCTACATACTTCTCCTTCACCTTCATTGCTGTATGGCCAAACCTTTCCTCCATCTTTTGCCTCAACCTCGTATAATATCGCTGAAATACTAATGGCAACCCTTATGCAAAAGTTTCGGCTTGTCCTCTAAGCGTGCTGAGATTTACCCGTTTTTATTTTTTAGGATCCCAAGAATTGAGCTCCGCGATGTTCTCAAAATACTGCAGAAATTCATTCCAGACGTCTTTGTTGACTCCAGAGAATGTTCTACGAACAGGGTATTCTGGTTGATGTGAGATACTAGCTGCCATATAAGATGAAGCCGAAGCATCCCGGTGTGACACAAGCGAAGGGACACACCGTTCAAGCTCTGACACATCGTTCGCATTCACCACCATTTCAGCTACATCTGCACATTGTGAGGGCTTCGACTGCCTAAATAAAGGAATCGAGGCGCCAATATTACAATCTTCTCTGTCGCATGGTTGATCACGGTTTTCACTAACGCATTGATCCCAATTTATCTCAGGGAAAATACCATCCTCAGCACACATCGAGTCGGACATATGGCGTTCACCGTTTTTACTAGAGCGCCAAACAATCTTCATGCCTACCGTCGAAACAAGGAGCCAAATAATCATAAAAAGACCAGTCATTACATATTCCTGGGACCGTCGGACAACCTTATTCTCAGGAAAATACACCCAAACAAAAAAATCACAGCCACTGCATACAACAAGAAAGCAAATCCATACGGACCAAAACCAACCCCAACTGCATTTGATCTCCAAACCAATGACCACACCAACAACATCCGTACTCTGGTAGCCCCTGGGTGATGAATATCCGTTTCGCCTGCCTTTTCCCCAGAGTGTGCATCCAGAGGACTGATGTGAAACCACCACTCCCGAGTCTGCAGGTGAAAATAATCCAGATCCACATTTATCTTGTCTTACCTCAACGGACCTTGGAGCCCGAGTATTTGACCTTCGTATATAATCCTTGGACTTTCCCAAACAATAAATCCAAGAGAAAAATATCACAACTGAATGTCATTAAAGTTATCAAAGTAACTCAATAAAAATCCCACCGCTGCCACCAATGTGACGAAAAAGCGAGGATGGTCGGGTAACTGGAGGAACTAGAAATGCCTAAACCTGACGATGACGAATGAAAGTGATGGCAATTTCCTAATACTCCTGTGGTACTCCGCTTTCTCTCAGGTTGATCCTCCAAGTAATGTTAAGTTTCATGAATTATGTAGCGTTGTAATGAGAATGTTCATGGTCACATAAATTATAAATGGATCCTTGAGTAGTGTATAACTAAAAGATACTCGAAGTCAATGATAAGTTCCAACTTATATTAAAAAGACATGTATAATATACTCAATTTAACAGTGCATAGTAAACAGACTGTATTACAATAAATTTACCCTATAGACTACAAAACTCTTGCCTTCTTACTGACTAAAATAATGCCTAACCCCCCTATTTATACTCCCCCAATTAACCTGAATAATTATAAAACACTTAACTTCCTTAACCAATGAAAAAGTGACACATAAACTGGTAGGGCTAGTAGGGCACCTGGTAGGGCACTACAGCTCCAGTAGTAGGGCTGGTAGGGCACCTGGTAGGGCACTTGGTAGGGCTCTGCGAACTAGGTCAACAAAACAGGAAATGTCTGTCATTGATAGTTAAATTTCAGTTATGAAACAAAGAACAACCTTGAAAAACAGTGGGCTGACTAATTATAACTGACAAACTTATATATGAATGATGAAACTTGTTAACCCCACCATAAAAGAGCAAAGTTAATAATAACACTATTGCTATAACTGTAATTACATACAAATACATATAAAATCTTGAAAAGGGGGAGAATACCAAAATACAATAGTCATTACAGTTATATCTTATAAATGCGTAAGTTGTGAATGGAAATGAGTATAGGCCATAGAGACAGCAACACGACTAAAAAGTGAAACACAGCTAATGATTTTCAACCCCAGATTTAAACAGTTTTGGCAATAGTTTTAAGGCTCTTTAATGATATCGTTTTCATTATGATTCGAATTCGAACGTCTTTGTAAAGTGTTAGGTAGATAAAATGCGCGTCTGGCGTACTAAATTATATGCTTGGTATGTTTATTTATTGTTTAATCTGAAAGTTACAAACTTGTAAACAAGTATAACAATAATACCGCACACCAAAGATAAACCTCCTCCCCCCTTGTATGATAGTTGTACGGATTTTGACGTGTTTTCTTATTCAACAAAATTATGAGGAAAAGAAATGTTTAGTGCAATTATTATATTTTAAAAGATCCGTGGGAGATCGAAAAACGTGGGATTTGGGAAACTTCATTTTCTTTGTTATTTTTTATTAAGACTAGTTCTTTACCCTTTTAAAATTTAAATAGCACAACAAAAGAAACTTTTAAGTTCAAATAATGTGGAAACGCCTATTGACTATTTCCTGCACTTGAACATAATAACCGAACCCAAAAATACAATAACCCACTTTTATGACAGAAACTGTTGTTTATCGTATCGTTGAATTGACGACATTGTGTGAGCAACTCAACAGACATGGCTAGCATGGTTAGTTCATGTTACAATAATTGGGATCAAGCACCCAAAATTGTGTAAACATACATCACCGAATTAACCGTGTAATTATACATCACAGACATTCTTCATTTTAGTATGTTGTCGGATAATCATTGTTAAATACAAAAACAAACGTAAGCAGCATTTAAATGGATAAATATAAAAAGTAAGGAAAATATGTTTTTCATAAATTTTCCTAGAATTCTCCAAAAACTATTAATTTCAATGATTTAACTAATTCAACAATATAATAAGGAACATAAATACTCATTTCACAATAGAAATATGTAATCGTGAAAAATATATAAATGGTTGTGAAAAGTCAGGTAAATAGATATATGATACGTTTACAAAATTTATTCATAAATTAAATTTCTAGTTTTGAATTTAAGGTCTGATTTATGAAGAATTATTTTAGTAGTTTATGAAAATTTAATATTTTTTTTAAATTTCTTATTTTCTTAAGTTTAATTCCGATTCATGGGTTATTAAACTTGTTATTTATTTGAAAAATAATAGCAGTTTAAATTTGTAGACTTTTGATAGCCAAAAAGACTGACAATGACCAACTGTTACTCCTTAGCTCTATCAAGCAAACAGTCTCTAGATTTAATTAGTTTTTTTTAATCAATATTAAATCAAATATGGGTTTAAAACGAAATCTTGATTTTAAATGATTGTACAGTGATCAATTTAAATATAATTTAAGCTCATATTTTTTTTAAAAGTGTAATTGTACTCATCACTGGTTTGATTGCTTGGTTAATCCCAGATGTCCCTGGACAGTTGAAAGTTCAAATCAGAAGAGAGGCTTATATTAGCAATGAGATTATTATAAAGACAGAACTACTCCGCGCTCAAGGAAAGTCTCCAGAAGAAGAAGAAGCCGCCATTGAAAAAATATATGATGTTGGACCTCAGTATCAGCTTGATGATACAGGAAGTTCAAAATTGATGTACAGGAAGTCACATGGGAACTTTCCTGAAAGGGAGAAAGAAACTGTTGTATAGTTATTTACAAGATTTGTTTCTGTAACTTTTTCCAAAAGCAGATTTTGAAAGAAGCTCAAAAAAGATCTGAATTGTTGCATAGTAAACCCATATATATTTACTAATGAGATTACCTGATATATATATTTTTTAAAGATTTATAAAATATGGTAGAGAGAGTTATTTTTAGTACTAAAAGTCTTTAAAGATATACTACTGTGGATTCCTTATTATTCCTTGGATACCAATTTTATTGGGTTTCGTGTGTACAGATAAACCACGAATTCAAATGTTCAACGAAAAACATATTTTCAATAGGCTTTGTATAAAAAGGTTGGCAAAACCACGAAATTTAATATCAATGAAAATGCAAATTTCCAACAATCCACGAAAAATTGATACCCATGAAAATAAATGAATCCACAGTATATGAACAGAGTAGAGGTTCATATTTAATTTTTTACTTATTAGTGAAATTTAGCTAGGCTTTTTGTAATATTTTGTTATTTCTATTTTTGTCATGAAGAATGAAATACAAGGCACAGATCTGTTGAAATTCTCATTTTATAATAGCTAGTGATGTAGCAGTTTTCTTTCTTTCTATTCCTAGTGTTTGTGATATATTCTGATTGTTTTAATAATTCATATATAAAAAAAATGTACTTGTTTCTTGACGTAAAGGTGTTTTAAGCTACCCAGAATGCTTAGGCATTATGCTGAATTTTTTCATGTGCTTCATATAAGTTATGTAGTAATATTTTGACAAAATAAAAATTTCTTGCCTTAAGTATAATTTTTTTTTGTACACTCAGGGTCACAAAAAATGTTTGTTTGTTGTAAACTTGGCGTCTTATTAAAACTATATAATCTGATTGGCAAGAATATTTGAAATATCTTGTCGTAATGTATGGTTGTTGTACACCATTAACTATTGGTATTTTAACGAATTTTAATGCAATTTTTAAGTCTTTTTATAACTTATTTCAGAAATTGTTATTTTTTTTTTTCATTAAAAAATGTTGATATTCAGATTACTTTGAAAAGATACAGATTGAGTCAGTTAAGGACTATTCTATTAAAGTGAATGGGGGAGGGAAGGAAGGGAAAATGGGTCATGGATCATGGATCATTTGTTGTTTACAAAATTGCTCAAGTCAAGTATGTTGGTTATAAGGGGATTCATTAAGTTCCTTTCTACCCTCAATTTTAATGGAGTACATCTAAGTGTCATATTGGATCTCCAAAGTTTCACCCGAGCAGTTTCGATTTCTGCATCTAACATAATTATTGATATCTTGGTACAGAAAATGTACCAGGTTAAGCAACCAACATTCAATCAATCAATCCTGCATTTAAGGTAGACATCATGATAAAGGTTGAACATTTAATTTGAACAAATTAATTTGATTTAAAGGTTGTATAAGTGGAAATGTTGCCAGATTTTTTGTTTATGTTTTCATAGAGTATTTATTTCTATTAATATATATTTTTTTAAGATATGATTATTTACAGTGTAGGTTTCTCTGTTAATATTTTAGATTAAATAGTCTATACAAAATTATTGACATAGAAAGCAGGCTAACATAATTTTCAGTGAATTTTTAATTATAAGGGTGTGGAAAATGTTAACGCCCAGAAAACAGTTTTGGTCTGGGCCTTAGGGATTATGGTTCATCCTGAAAGCTGCTAATAATACCTGTATATATGCAATTTTCAAGGCAAATCATTTAAAAAATTTCATACAGTAAAGGTTGTCATTTTTTTTCAAATTCTTGACTCATTTAAATTTTGTCATTTTTATAATGTAAGCATAAATACTCTAGCAAAAGCAACTTGTACGGATAAAAAGACTTGTATACTGGACCATGTTGCATCTGAACTAGTTACTGTGTTTGATTATAAATATAGCTTTAGCAATGTAGTATTTGTTTATAAGTTAAGTACTAGTTTGTATTTCTCTTATTTCTTTTGATGTATACATTTGTCCTTGTCTTTTTGTCAGTATTAGATAAATTTTATTTGCTATTTTGCTTTTAGTTTAGATAATGACCATTTTCATTGCAATTAGAAATAGGTAGCCTCTAGAATTGATAATTTAAAAATGAGAAAAAATAGTACATAAAATTAGTGCATTTTTTTGGTTGTTCTTGAAATTGATTCAGTTTTATGTACGCAACTCTTATAGAATTGTTCCTTAGTATGCAATGCAATTTGTTGTACATATTTGATTTTTATTTAGATTAAATGCATAAATGCCCCAATTTTTAAACCTTTTTGAAAGTCTTCATTCTTGACATATAACTTGAATAATTGCCTTGGAGCCTCACACTGAGTGTCTTTTCATATTACATGTTATTTATATCTGTTTCCAGGCAAAGGACTATTAGGTATTAGACAGTCATTGAGTGTGCTGGATTATTTCCCCTTGATACAAAACAGCATTTATAAAATACCATAACTTTTCTAGTATATATATATCCATTCATATTTTTTTTATGTCTTTAAGTCTTTTCAGCTCATTTCTGTTGCAGATCTTGATTATAGACTATTTTAAACTTTATTGTTGTAAGAAATTGGGTAGCACATGAAAAGTTTCTGTTGTAAAACAAGAAACAAAAGTTACCCTAATGCTGGGACTTAGCACATTCTACAACATATTGGATGAATTAATATGTCAAATAATTTTTTGCATATGACCATGAAGATACTCATATTTCTACTCATAGGATGAAGTGTTCAAAACAGGTGTAGATGTTACCAAATGTCATTTGGCCTTTGTATCTCATTTTACATAGGCATTTAAAATATTTATAAAAGTTTAAGTACTTCTTAAAGGTAGGATTGTTATGCATTTGTTATACTAATAATTGAGAGATAAATCATTAAGACATTGAGTTTTAAGATATAAATTTACTAATTTTTGCCATTGAATATGTATTTTGGTGTGGATTTTGTATATCAGAAATTATTGATTTATCCTGACATCTTATTCATGTTTTTGTATATTTTGTTTTGTAAACAATCTTAACATTGCAGATGAACCACTTATGACAAATTGAATTTACATTTGTGTAGATATGAACAAAATTATTGTGTATATGAAATATATACATTTTATTGAATGGTCTTTTCTAAATTTTAGAGTTTGCAGATGCTGTATTTATTTTTTACATTTAAAAGGTTGAAAATTTATCTGTCTATTTAATAATGTATACTTGTAAATTTTTAAAAAGTCTGATAGTTTTTATAATAGTAGTTTACATCATTTCTTATTAGACCTTAAATGTGTTAAAAATTTTTTTGCAACTGGTCAACTCTTCTTTAAATTTCATCAAGAAGTTGTTTGTAAAAAAAAATTGTCAAACATTGAAAAAAGTTTTTATACGTGAAACTAGGATAAATTCAGTTGAAATCACCTGAATGTTTCATCTGGACAATATTACTTATGATAATGAACAACAGTTGAAATAGCTCTATATACAATTAAGCTGACCAGTTGCACTAATACAAATGTATTGGTTAATACATATACTTGTTTGGTTATAACAAATCGTATTATTTGATAATAGTTTACACCATTAAAATCATATATATTTTAATGTGCAATATCCTTTGTAGGACCAAATTAAATGTATATCTGTTAACAAATTTTTATATATTTTTATTTCTCATATCTGATCGCCATTATAAGTGCCTATATTATGGTGTTGTGGTAATCATGCTAATGGTGAACTATGCATGTTATTTCTCAGTTCTTTTGTTAATGGTGAACTTGGCATGGTTTTTCTCAGTTTTCTTAAGCTTATGACTGATAAAATGGTCTTTTCAGACTGCGGCAGAACTTTAATAAGAAGTTTAGATGAAGAAAAATTTTAAAGATCAAAATTGTCCAGGTAGGATTAGTAAAAATAATGGGTAAAAGTAAAATAACAAAAATACCTAAACCTGAGTCAATAACTACCCTATGAGTAAATATTTCCAGTTGGCATTTAAACAGTTTACCATCAATGTCAACCAAACATACATTATTGTTTTGGCCCACAGGTTTCATTTTGTTTTTAATTTTTCAAATCTATATATAGATTTCTCAAGTTGCTGTAAAAATGCTATAATCATGGAAATTTCATGGAATTTTTAAACGGATATTTTTACTAAAATTTACCATGCATATTTTTATCGTAAATGTACATATACCAGAAAACTTCTGACAATACTCTCTTAGTGTGAAAATATCTGAACTATGACTGTTAAAACTTTAAAGGTGTCATACCACCAATTAAAAGTCCCTATCTGTTCAACCAAATTTTACAATTTTCACAGCTTTCTAAATATTTTACCTTAAGTTTAACTTCATAGAAACCAGGTATATCCTGAATTGTACATGTATCAGCTTTCTACATGCCAATTTTCAACAGGTGTTTAAAATCATATAAAAAAGAAAAGGTCTTCCGAATAGAGGTACCACTAAAAATAACCCCTGGTTTTCTGGAAATCTTAAATTAGTATACTATGGAGTGCATTAATCCTCAATTTTGAATGCAAACTCATAAACATGTAAATTTTAGCTCAAAATGGTCTTAATATATTTCTCTTTTACCAAAAGTTTCATTTCTGCCAATTCGTTAGTTAGTTTAAGTAAACAATGACATCAAATGCACTATTTTTTGTCCAAGTAGGCCTACTTTCACATACGTTCTAAATTTGAGGGAGTCATTGGTGGTATGACACCACTAAATTGGCATTGCCTCACAATTACGTCTTTTTGTCTGATATTATTTATAAATGCCATACATTTTTTCAAACTTTCACCTTCTTACCTACTCAAATTTTGACAGCATACATTTATTACTCATGTCTGGTATTTCATGCTGTATTGATATTTATAGTTATGTATTTATGAAACTGCATTTTACCCTGCAAATATAAAAGATACCTCATTCTAGTCAGTAGTTTTTGTCAAGCCTGCAACTTTTGTCACACTAAGCTGAAAAAAGGAATAGTGATCCAGAGGCAGTGATAACTAACTACTTAAAAAGCTTGACATTTTAGAAGGTAGAAGACCATCATATTTTGTAACATAGAGGCCTTATGTTATGATGTTTTTGTCTGTAATATTTCAATTGTCCTTGACCTCATTTTCATGGTTCAGTTATTGTTAAACAGTTATTGCATGAGTAACATGACAGATGTTACTAGTGAAGCAGGAACTGTTTCCTTTCATTTGATAGATCTCAACGGTTCCCTAATACTTCTAGCCAATGTGGAATAGTACACACAGTAATAAGTACAGTAAAAATCAGTTAAAAAGAAGTCCAAGTCAAATGTTAGAATTGTTACACTACTGATTTTGGAATAATTATGTGTATTTCCGATGCAAAGACCCTATGGGTTAATACATTTTAATTTAAAAACAATGACATGTTTAATAACTTGACAACAACCAGAAACCTATACCTTTGCCTGAATTTGATCTTATTCACTAGGCTCATCTATTTCGAATTCTGTGCAGTCCCAAATCATAACTTGGTTCGGATTATTTTAGTATGTATCTGGGTGAAAAATTGTCTGTTATTTATGCATTGTTGGGTTCATATTTTTGTTTGAAAATATTGATTTGATGTGACAGGCCCATGTTGAAAAAATACACTGTAGAAATTGAAACATTGAATATGGAGGAAAAATATGTCTCGTAGCATTACCAAATCAATGAAAAATATCGACCTGTGCTGATAAACTTCTGTATCTACATAGCTTTCCATTCGAAATCTTTTGTTCATAAGACCAATACTGTTTAGGTTTGTCCAACTGTGGAAATTGTGTTTAAAAAATGTGATTATCAGGTAAGACGCTTAATTCTTTTATATTTCGATAACTGTGCTTAACATGGTCATAGTCTTTACAATTTGTGTTGAGTTCTTTTTTCATTTGATAAATTTGTATAGATTTATTTTTCTTGTTTAAGTGCTTTTTCTAACTCGCGGATATTTATTGGAGTTCTGTTCTATGTTCTTTTCCGTGGGTCTATATTGACCACCATCACCAGAAGGCAGTGCAGGTAATTGCGACTGATTGTCATCGTCAACGATATTTTAACTACCATCTGCATATTGGCTATCAAACAATGCTTTATATAAACTAGGTCGTTAGTTTTCTCGTTTGAATTGTTTTACATTGTTATTTCGGGGCTTGTTATAGCTGACTATGCGGTATGGGCTATGTTCATTGTTGAAGGGCGTTATGGTGACCTATAGTTGTTCATTTCTGTGTCATTTTGGTCTCGTGTGTAGAGTTGTATCATTGGCAATCATACTACATTTCCTTTTTATATATTTAGAATTCTTTACTACATTAAGGGTTTAGCGTTCATTTTGTTACCAGTTTGATTATCAACTGAGAGGTCGGGATACCGTAACTTATAGCTTATTGACCGGTGAACAATATTCAGAACATTACGTTTTCCTCCTTTAAATTTAAGGCATGCATGACACAACTTTTTCACGGATAAAACCTAAGAGGGAACATTATGAATCTAATGTACAATAATGTCCAATTCTATCTGAACGGAGATGTATCCTTGTAACGATTGAAAATCGTTTTCCAAGAAATAAGCAATAACACACTTACCTCAAGCCAGAGAGGTGGTGATACCAAAACAAAGATGTTCAATGTTTACAATTTGTCATTGTTTGTCATTCAGTTACACTAATTTGGCCTTTTTAACTTTTTTGGATTCGAGCGACACTGATGAGTGACGAAACGCGTAGACGAAACGCGCGTCTGGCGTATATACTAAATTTAGTCCTGGTATCTATGATGAGTTTATTCACATACAGAAATTTTAAAATAATGTATAGATTATGACTTTTTATTGTCATTAAGTAGAAAAACTTTTTTTGATAAAATATATACAATGTGTACATTAATCAAAGAAGAAAAGAAAAATTGTGTTAAAAATTATTTTGAAACTACAACATTTCTTAATAAATTAACAAGCACATTAAAGTCTTTTTAAGAGTCTGTATAATTTTTTGACGAAGCGGTTAACACTAATCTGGTATTTACTTCAGTTTTGCAATTGTAAGACACGACCCGTCTCTACCTACTTGCATGCGTGTTTTGGTTTGTACCCATACATTATCGCCTACTTTTAACTCAATAGAAACAACAGCTGTGGCTCTTCCAATACTTCCCGCATCACCATCATGCATAACATATGCACTTGCCAAACTATCGCCGTTACAGTATATTGCGAACTGGGCTGCATTTGTATTCGACATAATCCAGGAAGTAACTAGATAGAGCCCCTCGCTCTCACTTGTAAACTTGCCACTTTCTCGGAAAGAGGATACATTAGAAATGCCTGTATGTGTTTTGATTTCATCAAATTTCACAACAGAACCACTGGATAAGAAAAGACTAGAAACAAGACATGCTGTCATAGCCACTGAAAAATAAATGAAACCAGTTTAAAGTAAATTTGAACTCTGTATAATCTATAATCGGTCATTATATCTATTTAAAGTCATATGAAACCTAAAAAAAAAAAAAAATGATGCATATATGTTTTTTCTAACTAAATGGACAGTGTTCATTATAAAACTTATGTGCATATACTTTTGTCTGAAGATTTTTTTTTTAATTTGTCCACATTTAGAAGAATTTTATTATTTTCAATTGCTTGCTTCCAGGAAGCAATTCGCCATCATATTTTCAGTATGCAAGTGACCTTAGCGTAACCTCCTCGTAAAAATCCGGAAATCACAATACGCATGAATATGTGTTTAAAATAAACTGTTATCTGATTGAACTTGTTATACACGTGCTCAATAACCATTCTTCTTTGTTGATTGTTTACTATAAGGTGACAATCGGTAAACTACGGCTTTGAAACACGACAATTAATTAGCTGCCATATTTTTTTTTTATCATAACAGACAGAGAGAAGAAGAAGAAAAATTGACGATAATACGATATGTTTGCGTAAAAAATTATAAAATCGTTCACAAAAGAATAAGTTTATGATATATACATGCATTGGTTCAATAATTGGATAAACATTATTTTTCACCTGTCACTTCATATGATTCTAATTAACATTTTGAATAACATAAGAATCTAAAGTCTTTTGAAAAAAAAAAGATTACACAATTGTACTTTGCACGATTAATTTAGAAACGTCAATCCAAGAGCTCATGATTTTTTTGGACTAAATATATTTGTTGGATGCCCATTTATGGATAGTTGAAACAACAAACATAAAGGGAACTAGCCATCTTGTGTTTATTTAAAAAATAAATAATTAAGAGCTCAACAGTAAATAATGTTAATCAAATCGCTTATCAGTTGAAATGAAAAATATGAATAACTGAGGTTTCGAAAGCGGAAGTCACACACTTTTATCCTTAAGTTATTCTTGTACAGTACAAAGTGAGTTTTTGAAATTGTACTCGATTCCTATATTCATAAGTTTGTATGACATAATAAAGGGCAAACTCTCCGGCAGTTCAGCTCCAATCCGCAAACTACTCTACACTAATTGATGGAGTAAGGGAAAATAGTACCGGAACGGAAACGATCACAGTACGGAGTTTGAATACAGGGAGTAACACTACTTAAAGTCACAAACCTCTAGCACTGTTACTAAATTAACTTAATTATTTATTTTTTAAATAAACACAAGATGGCTAGTTCCCTTTATGTTTGTTGTTTCAACTATCCATAAATGGGCATCCAACAAATATATTTAGTCCAAAAAAATCATGAGCTCTTGGATTGACGTTTCTAAATTAATCGTGCAAAGTACAATTGTGTAATCTTTTTTTTTTCAAAAGACTTTAGATTCTTATGTTATTACTCCTTATGGATATTCTGGAAAAAAACAACACAATATGATTTGTTCGTATTCTTACATACTCCTATGAATAGTCTGTTAGAGAGAATAAATAACTCATACATAATAATTGTAAAAAAGAGGATATTCTTAATGCAATCCTGGTATCATTGATGAGTTTATCTACAAATAATACACATAACTTGGTGATATGATGCCACAATTACATCCATTCTGGAATTTACATGTTGCATTATCCATTTGTGTTACCTCTTTTTCCAATATTCAGATTTAACGAGTGTTCTGTAAAGACTGACACAAATTAACATTTTGAATAACATAAGAATCTAAAGTCTTTTGAAAAAAAAAAAGATTACACAATTGTACTTTGCACGATTAATTTAGAAACGTCAATCCAAGAGCTCATGATTTTTTTGGACTAAATATATTTGTTGGATGCCCATTTATGGATAGTTGAAACAACAAACATAAAGGGAACTAGCCATCTTGTGTTTATTTAAAAAATAAATAATTAAGAGCTCAACAGTAAATAATGTTAATCAAATCGCTTATCAGTTGAAATGAAAAATATGAATAACTGAGGTTTCGAAAGCGGAAGTCACATACTTTTATCCTTAAGTTATTCTTGTACAGTACAAAGTGAGTTTTTGAAATTGTACTCGATTCCTATATTCATAAGTTTGTATGACATAATAAAGGGCAAACTCCCCGGCAGTTCAGCTCCAATCCGCAAACTACTCTACACTAATTGATGGAGTAAGGGAAAATAGTACCGGAACGGAAACGATCACAGTACGGAGTTTGAATACAGGGAGTAACACTACTTAAAGTCACAAACCTCTAGCACTGTTACTAACAATCTGTTGCTGTAGTTCACCAACACGTGTGCTTACGTCATCAGTTTTGTTTAAATTATCCATGTTCGGTTTTTGTTCAGCTACGGAATCATTTAAGGCCCATGGATATTCTGGAAAAAAACAACACAATATGATTTGTTCGTATTCTTACATACTCCTTTTAATAATGATATCGGTTTAGGAAGGGTAATACCAAACATGTTTCAAACGGATGTCTATAGTTTGAATGATCATAAAAGACAAACTTATCTTTAAAAAGATCTGATTTGATATGCTAGCAGACATAGATAAGTATGCCTATTTGGTCATATAAAATTGAGAATGGAAATGGGGAATATGAATAGTCTGTTAGAGAGAATAAATAACTCATACATAATAATTGTAAAAAAGAGGATATTCTTAATGCAATCCTGGTATCATTGATGAGTTTATCTACAAATAATACACATAACTTGGTGATATGATGCCACAATTACATCCATTCTGGAATTTACATGTTGCATTATCCATTTGTGTTACCTCTTTTTCCAATATTCAGATTTAACGAGTGTTCTGTAAAGACTGACACAAATTATGAGAAATGTTGAGTGACTAAGGTTGTCTCATTGGAAATCACAACTTAACTCGAACGGTTATTTTTATATGAACGTTTGAGGACAATCGACTAACCCAAGTGGTGCATTTTTAATAAAGATTATACGAACGCTGCACAAACAATTTGTGTTTCAAAATTGAATATATTTTAACTAAATTTGATGTATGGCGAGCTGGTTTAAATATATGTTTTCGTTTGGGCTTGTTACATATTTTCCCTCCAGTTTATATGATCCGTTCATCCTACTTTGACTCTTTAAATTCAAACGTCTATCCTAAATTGAGATAAATTATATGGCCTAAAGTTTTTGCACCTCATGTTTGTGGTATAACATCTTTTCTGCAAAATTATTGTTTTTCTGTTTAGTATAAAATTCATTTCAAAATCCATTTTGTTACATCTTGTGATCAATTTATTTGGCAATCGCCAATGGCAGTCAGCAGGGTTTAAGAATATCAGTTGTTCGACCTGTTAGTCAAATGCGTTTTGTTAAAATGTACTTTTCACTTTTTTGGTCTTTTGGAAAATGTTGTTTGTGCTGCATTTAGACCCTTCTACAACGAAATTGATTTTACTTGCACACGTATAAAAATTGCAGTTTTTATCCAACGCAATCATAGGTTTGAACGTAGTTTTCAATTTAGACTTGTTTATATTTTTTTCGTTTGGGCTTGTATCATATTTTCCCTCCAGTTTATATGATCCGTTCATCCTACTTTGACTCCTTTTTAAATTCAAACGTCTATCCTAAATTGAGATACATTATATGGCCTTCCAAATACCGTTTCAATCCCTAACATCACTGAAGAGACATTTATCGTCGAAATCCGGATCTGGTGTACAACAAAATGTTTGCACCTCATATATATATATAGATATATAAACAAGTCTAAATTGAAAACTACGTTCAAACCTATGATAAGTATATATATTTATATATATATTTAATATTAATATATCTTATTAAGTGATTTATTATTTTTTGATAAACTGACAACGCTAATTTAAGAATACAAATGTTGTAATTGTTTTTTGTCGTCTTTCAGATATGGCCAATTAGAAACATGTAGGTGCATTTACTGTGTTTGGGTTGCTAATCCTTCATTATTATAGTGCCTCACTTGTCTTGATATTTTTTAAAATAACTTAGTTATTGTTATTTAAACATGAACATTCAAAAACTGTCTTCTAAAAAAAGTGCCATCATAATGTGAATGTTATTAGAAGGTAAACTAAACTATTAAGTCTCAGAGGCATAATTTTTTTTATAAGTTGTTACTGGCTTTGGACTAGCTATCAGTAACTGTAAGTTCTCTCTGATCTGTACTTAGTGACTTTCTGTTGTTTGGAATCAGAAGTACAAGTAACCGGTGTCATATGGTATTTTGAACGCCCTGAAAAGTGAACCTGGGGTCAAATTACCATGCGGTAAAATGACCCCGAGGTCATTATACCGCATGGTATTTTGACCCCGGGGTCATTTTCACATATGGTATTTTAAAACCCCCCCTGCGGTATATTGAACCCCCCTGTTTTAGATAAATAGTATTGCAGATAATCTAATTTTAAATTAGTTGGCTATCATTTTTTTTAATTTGAGGTTTTTAGTAGGGGGTTTAATATACCGCAGGGGTGTCAAAATACCATGGCAAAGTAAAATTGTCAAATTATCTTTTCCATCATGTTAAATACATACAAACAACTTATTACAGTGTTATTACTATGTAAAGGGGGTAGAATAGCTTGCATTTTTGAAATTCGAGGTCTTTAGTAGGGGTTCAATATACTGCAGGGGGGGGGGGGTTAAAATAACATGGCAAAGTAAAATTTTCAAAATATCTTTTACAACATGTTAAATACATACAAACTACTAATTGGAGTACATGTACTATTATTATGTTTAATAGAAATTCAAGGTCTATAGTAAGGGGTTCAATATACCGCAGGAGGGTCAAAATACCATGGCAAAGTAAAATTTTCAAAATATCTTTTACATCATGTTAAAAACATACAAACTACTTATTGGAGTACTATTACTATGTTTAGGAGTTAGAATAGCTACAATTTTTGAAATTCAAGGTCTATAGTAAGGGGTTCAATATACCACAGGGGGTCAAAATACCATTGCAAAGTAAAATTTTCAAAATGTCTTTTCCATCATGTTAAATACATACAAACTACTCATTGGAGTACTATTACTATGTTAAGGAGTAAGAATAGCTAGAAATTTTGAAATTCAAGGTCTATAGTAGGGGGTTCAATATAACGCAAAAGGGGGGGGGGGGTCAAAATACCCTGGCAAAGTAGTTTGTATGTATAAAACTTGCTGGAAAAGATATTTTGACAATTTTACTTTGCCATGGTATTTTGACCCCCCTGCGGTATTTTGAACCCCCTACTCTAGACCTTTAATATTAAAAAATCTAACAATTCTAATTATTTAATGAAGTGAGAATACACCAAAAGTAGTTGGTATGTATTTAACTTGCTGGAAAAGATATTTTTAAAATTTTACTTTGTCATGGTATTTTGACCCCCTGCGGTATATTGAACCCCTACTCTAGACCTTTAATTTAAAAAAAAACTGGCAATTCTAACTTTTTTGTGTAGTAAGAACACACCAACAAGTAGTTTGTATGTATTAAACTTGCTAGAAAATTTATTTTGAAAATTTTACTTTGCCATGGTATTTTGACCTCCTACGGTATATTTAACCCCCTACTATAGACCTTTAATTAAAAGAAATCTGGCAATTCTAACTCTTTATGAAGTAAGAATACACCAAAAAGTAGTTTGTATGTATTAAACTTGCTAGAAAATTTATTTTGAAAATTTTACTTTGCCATGGTATTTTGATCCCCTGCGGTATATTGAACCCCCTTCTCTAGACCTTTGATTAAAAAAATCTGGCAATTTCAACTCTTTTATGTAGTTAGAATACACCAACAAGTAGTTTGTATGTATTAAACTTGCTGGAAAAGTTATTTTGAAAATTTTACTTTGCCATGGTATTGTGACCGTTCTGCGGTATGTTGAACCCCCTACTCTTGACCTTTAATTTAAAAAAAATCTGGCAATTCTAACTCTTTTATGTAGTTAGAATACACCAATACGTAGTTTGCATATATTAAACTTGATGGAAAAGTGAATTGGAAAATTTTACTTTGCCATGGTGTTTTGACCCCCCCCCCCCCTTTGCAGTATATTGAACCCCCTACTCTAGGCCTTTAATTTCAGAAATTCTGGCAATTCTAACTCTTTTATGTAGTTAGAATACACCAATACGTAGTTTGTATGTATTAAACTTGCTGGAAAAGTTATTTTGAAAATTACTTTGCCATGCTATTTTGACCCTTCTGCGGTATATTGAACCCCCATACTCTAGACCTTTAATTAAAAAAAATCTGGCAATTGTTACTTCTTTATGTAGTTAGAATATACCAATAAGTAGTTTGTATGTATTATACTTGCTGGAAAATATTTTTAAAATTTTACTTTGCCATGGTATTTTGACCCCCTTCCCCTTTTTTACCATGGAAAATCAAAACTACCCTTTATACATATAACTATATATACATTTGTTATAATTACAAATAATAATAGCATTAAAGCTACATATGGTCTAGTTATAATGTGTCAATAAGTATTTTGAATGACATTTTGTTGGTAAAGACTTCAGAGCACTTATACCAAGCAAAGATTTTTCTTTTAACTAAGCATGGAAAATGGTTATTCCCCTCCTTGTATGAATGATTTCTTAATCTATGTTAAGCTTTAGAATAATGTAAAATGTTCTAATAATCATCTAGGATGAAAAAACAGGGGGGTTCAATTTACTATGGGGGTTCAATTTTTCATACAGGGGGGTTCAATTTACCATGGGGGGCAATTTACCATAGCGGTATTTAGACCCCGGGGTCAATTTACCATGGGGTTTAAAATACCATATGACACCGGCCATGTCCACTTGTATATTTGTATGTTTATCCATCTGATAAGTTAAGCCTTTTCAACTGATGTTTATAGTTCGTTCTTATGTTGTACTGTTACACCCATGTCCAAGGCTAGGGGAGGGTTTGGATCCTGCTAACATGTTTAACCCTGCCTCATTCTCTTTGTTAGTTATTTTTCTCTATTGAATTGTTTTACATTGTCATTTCGGGGCCTTTTATGGTTGACTATGCGGTATGGGTTTTGTTCATTGTTGAAGGCCGTACGGTGACCTATAGTTGTTAATTACTGTGTTCTTTTGTCTCTTGTGGAGAGCTGTCTCATTGGCAATTATACCCTATCTTCTTTTTTATATAGAATTTTAAAATAAATCATGAGAATATAGCTCGTCAGGATCTCAAAATAAAAATGGGGTTACCGTAATTTTGTTTATGCTACTACATAGACGCCTGCTAAGCAAACTACTGTAAATGCAGGAATTTCACGCTTTTATTATTGCGATTTAAAAAAAAAAGGACAAACATACGAGATTAGATTTAAGGAAATTCTGCATACAGATATATTTATATATATATATATATATAGAATGCGAGTTTTTATCATAGCACTATTTGCATTCATCAAACCCTCGAAATATTTTCTGAATTTCAGTACATCCTTACGGAATTACAAGACAAACATTCAAGTTGATTCAATCATTCCTAGCTTATTGTATTTAACAAGCCATCATTGAGGGAGAATCTTCAGAGAAAGTTCATGTGTTCAGTGTAGTCTCCCAAGGGACTGTACTCGGACCTTTACTACCCCTTCTATCTATTAACGATCTACCTAATAAAACGATCGCATAGCATATAAAGAAAACATCTCCTGTTGATACTAGCATACTACATGAAAATCTTTATAAGACAATAACAATCAAAACCAACAGTTAAAAATAATAATTAAGAAACAGCACAAACATCCTAAGGTATGGACTTTTACCCACAGAAGTGCACTGTACAAACTACTAAAAGATCATGCTCATAAATAAAAGAGACAAGTGCTGGAAAGATAAAGAAGTACAAAATAACTTAGGGTTGACACCGAATCAAACCTGTCCTGGAAACCAGAAATCGATAGAGTGACCGAAAAAAAAGGAAAAAGTATGTTAGGAGTTCTAAAACGCAATTTAAGAACGTTTGATAGTGAAACAAAGACAAACACCTATGTTGCATTGGTCAGATTCCAATTACGCTACTTTGCAAAAGTATGGAACCCCTATCAAAAAGAGCATGTGAAAAAAGTTAAAAAGCCCGTTACGCCACTTATAGCTATTTGAACCACAGTAGTGTGGTTAGCATGTTGGGAGAACTTGACTGGAAATCGTTGGTTGAAAGACAGAAAGGTGACACTAACCTTAAAATAAAGTGGTTAATGATCTTGTGATATACCATGTGACAATTACCTAACACAAATATTAGCAAGATCAAGATCATCACATACCAAGAAGTTCCGATAATACTCAACCTAGATTAATGGCTTCAAATACAGCTTTTTCCCAAGAACAGTGACCTTTTGAAACTCTTTTCCATCAAGAGTAACTTAGACTCCTTCCTTGGCATCCCTCAAGAGGGAGCTTTCAAAGCTCTTTTTCTATTTTCTGTTCATTCCGCCATTTGCAAAGTTAGTCAAATGATGGACTAAAGTAGGCCGGTGGGTATTATTTCCCTGGTACTACCAAGGAAGCCGGGTTTCTCCTTTTTTTAAAGGTCATATCATACATATATACTTGCTTTATATATTTTTGATTTTACCTTTCAACATACTCTTTTTGACCTACCGAAAGCGTTGAATATTGATCCGAATTGACAGTTCCACGTACGATGTACATGTAGATGTAGAAATAAAACTGAACACTTTTTTTTTTTTAGATCTGATTGAATTCAGTGAAATTGGATATTTTAAAGGTTTCGAAATTACCCACAACGTGTATGAGTGGTAAATATATTCATCTAACGGAATTGTTGATTATACCTACACATGACTGTGTGTTATAATATTATGTTTCCGATACTAAGCCATTTTTGGTGCTGTTTATTCTATTTTTACTTTGTATTCTTATCACACATTTCTTCCAACATGACCACCAGGACCCCCCACAGACACCTTGATTAGATCCGCATTATCATATAAAAAATGAATAATTAAGTACATAATGTTGATAGAAGCCTTTATAAGTTTGAAACACTGGATCATATTTTAACTAATGTATACAAAGTGTTATTTTCATTTAGTTGTCCTGTGTCTATACCTCTGCAGGTGGACTGATGAAATCAGTTGATGGATACGCGGCAATCCCACTTGCATGTTTCAATATTTCACTATCAACAGAAAATACTTACTGTAAAATGCTTTCACTTTAAGAATGAAGTCATTCCTTGGGTTGTACAGCGCTACTGGAATTATTAACTCAAATGTAACCATTTTATATTCGGAAAATAAAATACCTGTACTTTTGGTTGAACAGGATAATCTTTTCTGAAATTATACATCAATGTACAATTAACACACGATGACATGAAAAAATACATTTTGTGAAATTAAAATGGATAGAAAAATTATGAAGTTACGTAATTCTTATTGCAAATAATCTCATCATAGATACCTGGACTAAATTTTATATATACGCCAGACGCAATTACACCCATAAGGGCCAAGCAATACAAATAAGCAATTATAAATTTTAAATACAATGCAAAACGATGAAATACAATACAATATAATAGAACATATTTTAAGAGTTCAATTATAAATTTATGTATAAAACACAATCATGAGCTTGTCTGACATGGGTCTGACCTTCTCAGTTCTAAAGACTGCAAAATGAAGACTCCAATATGACAAACAAGTTCAGGGATGGGGTTTAGAATGTGTATTAGTTTATTAAATGCATCAATAAAAGCAACAGTAGTATACCGCTGTTCAAACTCATAAATCCATGGACAAAAAACAAAATCGGGGTAACAAACTAAAACTGAGGGAAACGCATAAATATAAGAGGAGAACAACGACACAACACTTCAATGTAACACACACAGAAACGGACCAAACATCAGACAAAATCCCACGAGAATAACAAATATAACATCAAAATCAAATACATGAATTAGGGATAGACAAAATGTTGAAATGATGGTACACAGTCTTTTAGATAAGCCAAAAAATTATGATATGTTAATGTCACAATACAACAATAAATGGAATTCGTCATCTAGGACTCCACATTTTTTACATAATCTTTGTGCTCTTGGAATGTTTCTGTATCTTCTCAATTCAATGTCTAGGGAATGATCACTAAGTCTAAATTTTCGAGAGTAACTGTCTATGTATAAAATTATTGCAACTTAAATATTCCTCAGACTGACAATTAGTTTTTAATTTCCCATAGAGACAAATTTTGGATGAAGTATCCAATTTTGAAAGTTTATTTAAAGTCGTTTTTTCATATTCCTCCGAAACACACTTTTTTAATAGTACATTTTAACACGTTTTTTGATTGTTTAAAACATGTAAAAGGTACATTGATATTAGATTAATTTCCTGTGTTTATTTTCATATCTTTAAAAACATATATCTGCATACGAAAGCTAGAATAAATCCTGCAGAATGTAAATTTATGTTTGTTTTTAGAGATTCTTTAACCAGGGGATTATTTTAATTACAGTTTGTTCTATAAAAGTACATGAGTGTTTGAGTTTTTATATAAGAGTCCAAAGCAAATCTACCTAATTCTGATCTAGCACCTATGTTAGTGTCTGTCAATTAAAAACAATCAAATCGGCTGGAAGAATTTATGGAATCAACAATTGCACACAATCAAAATAGCAGGAACATTTTTCTGACATTTCCATGTCACAGGAACAATACATTTGGTACTTTCATGAGACAGTTTTTTTATCATTGTAAATACAACGTAAATGTTTGGTGACGTCATAAGGGTTAGTATCAATAAAATAGCAATCAAACAAAGAAAGTAAATCAAAATAAAACTATGTATGCACATAAGGTAATACAGTTATGAATTTAGTTCTGGTGTGATTTTTACAAGGAATATTGATGATTGTGAGTGAAGCACTCTGAAACATCTCTCTGTGTATTGCATAGGTATTATTGATATAGATTTTATAAGTAGTACTCAGTAATTCTGCACATCTTTTAAAAATATATCTTTCAAGGTGCGTAAAATTTGAAATGCAATTATACATTTGTTTAAAAATATGTACGGATAATAAGCATTCAAATATTTGTAATAATATATTCTAATCTTCCTACCATAAATAAAGTACCCACCAAAACAGTTCCACCTGGTGAAGATCCTTCATAAATATTCAGCTTAATTCCACAATCGTTGATATCGATCATCTGTTGAGTGATCTGTATTCCGTGATTTGAATCTGTGTAACCATAACGAATCGTAATAACACAATGGTAATTCAGCCGGATTGATGTTGTCATATCTGCTCTAGCATTTATAACATATTCCTGATCATAAAGATCAATTGCTTTCCCACAATAGACATCACTGTCCATAGTTACTGCAAAACATATATCATAACAAAACATTACACTAAACATAAAGAATGTAAAACACGAAAAAAAAAACCCCACCTATTCAACCTGCAAGAAAGTTAAAGCTATTTTCTACCTTTTTTGTTGTTTATTATACAAAGGTCAACCAGATAGAAAAAGTAAAATCACAAAAATACTGAACTCCGAGGAAAATTCAAAACGGAAAGTCCCTAATCAAATGGCAAAATAAAAAGCTCAAACACATCAAACGAATGGATAACAACTGTCATATTACTGACATGGTACAGGTATTTTCTTATTTAGAAAATTGTGGATTGAACCTAGTTTTATAGCTAGATAAACCAGATGGAAGTTACTAGTAATAATTAATTGACCCAAATATTGGTTTAATTGTCTTGTTCAAATTATCAGAAATTACAGACGTTATTTTTGATACCGCAGTGTTTTCCCCCGAGGTGTATGTATCATGGTGCTATAGGACATCGAACAGAGGAAGACCGGCACATTGTATACAGCATCTTGAATTGTGATATCAGTATCCATCCTTTGCGGTGGTGATATGTCATTATTTACAAGAAATTTTTGTTGTGAACATCACCCAAAAGATATTTAAAATTTGTTGAAGGGGTTATACACATAATCTGTAATTCATTCAAAAGTAGTTCTGATTATACAATCTACATGTACACAATATATTCATGTATGAACAGTTGTTTTACTAATATACTGTAAGTTTCAGTGTTCGTCACTTGTGAATTTTCAAATGTTAGCTAGAGTTTGTCATGTATATTTTTTTTTTACATTTGAATGCATGTCCCTTTAGTATCTTTCGCCTCTCTTTTACAGAGGTTCAGTGAAAAAAGGTTTCATACATGATAAACTTTTCCCTAAATGAATCAATAATACAGTAAATATTTGAAAAGAAGGTTATTTTAACAATCCATAAATTCTTCTTATGTAAAACTTGTACTAGAAATATTTTCTATGATTACAAAACACTGTTTATTCGATTAAGAGACATTAATAAATCATCCTTTTTTTCTTTTTAAAATTTTGGAAGCGAAGTTGAAATCATGCAATGTGGCAGGAATGATTTGCACACAGCACATAGATTGCATCAACTTCTGTAGACCCTTCTTTGCCTTTATGATACATAATCCCTAATCAGTGTTTCCAATTAGGAAGAAATGGAAACCAACTGAGTAAAATGTGAAACACAGGTTGAATATATAATTAGCAAATTTTTGTCAGTACAACATTAACAGATCTTAACATTTTTTGTATGTTATATAAGTATCTATTCAAATAATTTTTATTTAAATTTCTGAAAACATTAGAAAAATTAAAAGGGAAAATACAAAATTTATTAATAAGGAAATAAGTCCACATCTTAATACTTATTGGTTCATTATATATTGTTTACACAGTGTAAGGATCAAGTCAGTTAATCTTACATTTCCTCAATGAAGGTTTAGCGTTCACTTACTGGTAGATTGCGAATGAACACTTCCTAATATCACAGAACACAACCATATCACTGTTCCAGCTGTATACATCATCGTTGTTGAAATTTATTCCTATGATAAAAAAATGTCTTCAATTCAACGAAATTAATACAGATGTGCTAGAGTTATTCATTAACAGAGTTCTGTCACTTTGAAAAAAAATGTGCTTGGAAATATTCAGTACGGTCTTCTGATTCTTATAACTTACTTTAATTTTCACTTCAATGGCCTAAATTGTTGTAGGCCTGTGCCTATTGAAATCTGGACCAATTGAAATAGCTGTGTAAAAAAGTAAAATCACAAAAATAATGAAATCCGAGGAAAATTCAAAACGGAAAGTCCCTAATCATTTTGCATCATATTATGTATGTACATGTATCAATTGCACTCTCTAAAGCTTCACTTTTATTTTAGCATGTCAAGAAATAATTGTCCTCTGACTTCCTTTTAGCTCACATGGCTCAATGGGCCAAGTGAGCTTTTTTTTATTATTTGGCGTCCGTTGTCCGTCGTCATCGTCCGTCGTCATCGTCCGTCGTGCTTTTTGTTTTCTTTTCGTAATGACGTTGCATTATTAACGTATCGCCGTACATTCACAATTTACAAGAAATATCGATCAATCTTAAGGCATTTCTTGACCAAGATTTTGGAAAAGCGTGGCTTTTACTAGAGGTTGTGAACAATATCAGTAAAAGCATATGACAGTACACACACATATTTTTTGAAAAACATTTCTTGTTGTTTTCTTTACAAATACTTACATAAAATTATAACAGCTCGTAAAACCGATATGTATAGCATCAATACAAAGAATAACTGACACACCAATGTTTTATATACAAAACGTTTATCATGTTATTGATACGCACATGTTTAATGCGACGAAACCTACATTAACCTACAAACTATCTTTGTCCCAGGTTTTGGACATGTAATTGATAAATTGAATGTGTAATTAAAATCGATATGTTCGTTTTAATTCAAAAAGTGGATCATATCCAAATGTAAAATGTTTTTCTGGCAACTAGATAATTTTCAGCGGAAACTAACATCAAAATGTTCAAACAACTTTAAACGATCGTAGTATCCATAATTCAGTTTTGTAAAAAATAAACCTACTATAAACTGATGTCGTCATTCAAGTATTAAGCTATTAAACTTCGTTAAGGAGGTTTACTACTCAGTTTCAAAACAACAACCTTTTCATAACACTAGTATATATTGATAGGGGATTATTTAAGGAACCAAAAGTGCAAAAAATATTATAGTTCAATGTGCTTGTTTTCGAGATATTAGCCATTGAAATTTACGCAAGAAAATGTCCTCTATTGACTTTTCATAGCTTTATCATTGACAAGTTTAAGTGCTCACAAACTATTAAAAAATAACAAGGATTTTATAAGACTTTTACAGATGGCTTATAATTATACATGCAAAAGATTTATAAAAAGAAAGTTGGGGGTCAATGGGTAAATGTTTTAAGGCATTCAAATTGATAAAGCCAGAGGATTCCGAAAACCTGTCAAATATCCCAAAACATAACAAGCGAATATCATTAAAACCATCATGTTATTCTTTTATGTAAACAGACACCCTAACATCTATTGCTGCATACGTTTTATTTTGATTTATCTTCTTTAAAAAATTCTAGATTATGATAATTTATCAAAGGTACCAGGATTATGATTTAGTACGCCAGACGCGCATTCCGTCTAAATAAGACTCATCAGTGACGCTCATATAAAATATTTATAAAGCCAAACAAGTACAAAGTTAAAGAGCATTGAGGATCCAAAATTCCAAAAAGTTGTGCCAAATACGGCTAAGGTAATCTATGCCTAGGATAAGAAAATCCTTAGTTTTTCGAAAAATTTATAAAGTTTTGTAAACAGGAAATTTATAAAATTGACCACATTATTGATATTCATGTCAACACCGAAATGTTGGCTACTGGACTTCTAATATGAATCGGAAACCACTAAATCAAATTTAAAGTGTAAATATTTGTGACCTTGACCTTAAACACATGGACGGATAAAGATAGTTTGTCATGTATTACCTGTTAGAAATACAAAATAAGAAAACCGGCATATAAGGACGGGGATATGAAATTGTCCATTTATATCTGCGTCGCCAACGTCGAAAGAAGGTCTTGTAACTACTTGCCTCCGTCTGTCCCTGTGTCTATTATTCCGTCCGTCATTCTGTCCGTCATTTCATCCTTTCCTCCCTCCGTCAATTCATACGTTGTTCCGCGAATCTCTCTGTATGCACGCCCGAAAGACCTAAGGTAGGAACTTTTGTCATTTGTGTTTTTATATTTGGTCATCTGCCGTGCAGCTACTTTCTGCTTGGTTGATAGTTTACAACACTCGTAGCACTAGGAAATGTTTCCTAAAGTTCTTCTTGGCTTCTGTATGGATGGGAATAATGTTATATCTAAATTTGAGCTTGATAATGTTTAGTTGTAGCGGGTAAATATTTTCCTACATCTGCCGTACAGCCACTTCCTTTTTGAAACTTTACAAAATGTATTGAATGACATTTTTTGTCCGTTTTCCTGGCTTCAATAAAAGGGAATTATATATATTTTGTCTTTGGCTTGATAATGTATACATTTTACCTCGTTCGATTGTATGCCGACATGCAGCTCCAGAACCCGTATTGATTTTGTTCATCAAAAGATGGTGACCGACAAGTTTTTCTTATAGCAAGTAGTTTCTGTATAAGCCAGTTTAGGTATCATAAAATTATTCATATCTTTGTCACAGTATAGGCAAACATGTAGTATTTCATTTTCAGGGCTTTATGTTAGCCTTTTGTGTACTACTCAGCTGAAGAGTTTATGGGTATACTATAATTTTTCATTTATTGATTTATTAGCTGCAGAGTTTTTATTTGAAATACACATAGTGAAAAACACGGAAATGACAATTGTTATGGATTCTATAAACAAGGTCACTAGTCATATTTTATATCAATTTCTAAGACAGATTAATAAAGTACTAACATCACACATTAACTAACCTCTTTAAAGTTTAATATTTTAGAAGGCAGAAGAACTGGAACTTTCATACTTTGTATAAATATGCCTTATTTTATGAAACTTCCATCTGTCATTTGTCCGCTGTCCTTTACCACATTTCATGGTTCAGTAACTACTTGAAAAAATAAAGATGTTTAGTATTCTTTATTTCTCTCTTATTATGAGTAATAGAATAACTATACTTAGTATGTGCGTACCTTGCAAAGTCCCCATTCCCTTCAATCAGTTTTCACTTGAACTCGACCTCATTGAATGGATCAGTGAACGTGGTTAAGTCCATATCTCAGATGCTATGAGCAATAGGTCTACTATATTTGGTGTATGGAATGATTGTAAGGTGTACATGTCCAACTGGCAGGTATCATCTGACATTGACCTCATTTTCATGGTTCAGTGGTTATAGTTAAACTTTTGTGTTTTAGTCTGTTTTGCTAATACTGTATGCAATAGGTCTACTATATTTAGTGTTTGGAATGAGTGTAAGGTGGACATGTTGATCTGGCAGTTGTCATCTGACATTGACCCCGTTTTCATGGTTCAGTGGTTAAAGTTAAGTTTTTGTGTTTTTGTGTTTTTGGTCTAATCCTGTATGCAATAGGTCAACTAAATTTGGTGTATGAAAATATTTTACGAAGTACATGTTAGTCTGGCATGTTTCATTTGACCTTGACCTCATTGTTATAGTTCATTTCTCAATGTTGTAAATTTTTGGTTTTTAGTCGATTTTTTTCTAATACTATTAGCAATAGGTCAACTAAATTTGGCATATGGAATCATTGTAAGGTGTGTATGTCTGTCTGGCAATTATCATCTGACCATGACCTCATTTTCATGGTTCATTGGTTATTCTGAATTTTTTTCTGGTTTTATTTGTTTCTTTGATACTATATATATGCAAAAGGTCAACTGTATTTAGAACATATAATGATTGTAAAGGGTACATGTCTGTCTGGCAGTGTTCATTCTAAAATAAGAAATATAACAAAATACCAAATTGCTCAAAAAATTTCATAAGGTTTAAAACTTCAATGAAGGATATATCTGTAAGATGCCTAGTTACTCAATCAAAGCATTAAACAATAGTCGCACGACGGGTGTTACTATGGTAGCAGGAAGAAGAAGGAGAAAACGAGGCCTCACCTGAATTTTGGTTGGATTCGTGCTGGTTAATCTTATATTTCCTAGGTAATGTTTTCGACGTTTTCCTTTTTGTCTCTCTCTCTCTCTCTCTCTCTCTCTCTCTCTCTCTCTCTCTCTCTCTCTCTCTCTCTCTCTCTCTCTCTCTCTCTTTCTCTCTCTCTCTCTCTCTCTCTCTCTCTCTCTCTCTCTCTCTCTCTCTGAGAGAGAGATATATGGCTGATTAAAGGATAAACGATAGACAAATTATTTATTTTTAAACAGTAATTTCACATACAGAAATTTATTGACAATGTATAGAATTTGACTTTTTGTCTTCATATAGTAGAATTTTTCTTTTTTTGATAAAATATATACAATGCGTACATTAATCGTCAGATACGGAAACGTCTATGGCCTCTTGAATGTCTGCAAAAATACAAAGAAAAAATAACCATAGAAGTTGCTTTTTAAAAACAAAAAGTCAATACGTGAACGTTAGAACTGTTAATTCAATTGAAATAAAAATTGTATCACAGTGTTTTTCATGGGCATGTGTGTGGAGGATGATTTTCCTCTTTTTATTGTAAATCATGACAATTTGGGAATGTTGAGAGTGGTGTAAAATATAAAACGAGGAGAAAAAAAAATAGATGCACAGGCGTATAATATCATAAAGAATATTAATGATTCATAACATGCTCAGATGTACACTTCTTTCAAAAAAATTGATAAGATTAGCTTGAAATGATTTTAATGAGACATTACGAACTCGTCAGCTAGTACGAGCCAATAAGGTTCCTAACCAACCATTCATCAATAAGTGTAACCCCACCCCACGAGGCGCATTGAGAGATTACTTGATCTAATTATAAAACCATTATTGAAGATGCTGAACTTTTACAGATACAAAATATTTCATTAAAAAAATTAAGTCACACGAGGTCAAAAAAGCATATAAACGCAACAAAAATATAAAGGAATACCTTGAAAAGGAGTTGACTAGAATTTTGATAAGGTCACCCATCATTAAACAAGTTGAAGCAAAAAACCCGAAACACTGAATTATAGGCAACAAACATTAGTTAGCAAAAAAATATTAAACGCATTGAGATCGACACCTGGATGTGTGTTTTAATAGTGTATTTCCAATTCCTATACATTGCCTGCGCCGTTAAGTCTAAATCTATCTTGTATTCCTATTCCGTATGTCTCTGAACATGATCATCAGAAAACTCAAATACTGGCTTTGATTATAATATGGACTTTGATAGGTAGCTTTATAGGTTTCAAACACTTTATCATATTTTAACTGATATATACAAGGTGTTATTTTCATTTACTTGTCCTGTGTACCTGCTGGTGGACTGTAAGTCCCTGCTGACTCCATCACCTAGCATGGTTGAATATTTCCATATCAGCAAAAAATACTTACGAAATGCTCTCACTTTGATAGTGAAGTCAAAGTTTAGTTGGTACATCGGATCCTGATTTATCAATTCAAATGTAACGCTTCCAGATTTGGAATAGAAAATATCTCCTGTGCCCATGGATGTGCAAGACAATCTTTTCTGAAATATGCATCAATATATAAGTAACACATGATGAACAGGAAAAGTTTCGCTTTTATATATTCAAATAGATAGAATTACGAATCAACGAATTGAGCTCGATGAATTTTTTAAATTAACAATTGAACACAACTGATCAATCAAAATAGCAAGATAGATTTGATAATTTTACATGAGACAATAGACCACTTTCGAGTTCATCCATCACCGGAAAAAACTGAAACTCGTCAATTACATGCGCCTTTGTGACGTCATTTACCAGATAGAGGGGCTCGCCTGTATCCCTGTCCTATAAACGTTCATCAAGCGTCTTAGTGATCGTCATTGTGCAGGATAAACTAGAAATAAACTTTTTTCAGTAGGTACTTAATCACAATTCCCTAATGACTGCGATGCAGATTATCAATTATGAGAATTTAATTTGCCGAATAATTCGTGCAATATAGCTTTATAGTTTTTCAACCACTCGCTCATCATTGAAACGGAAGTCACGACGCACCTAAACGCACGAGTGACGTTCACTAAAACCAAAGTTTTGGACGGAAATGCATCGAACTCGAAAGTTGTCTATTGTTTATCATCGTACAAACAGTGGTGTAACAGTACGACATAAAAACGAATATTTACATTTGTTTTAAATATGTGCAGACAATAATCGTTTTCTTTGTAATAGTATATCCCACTACTATAAATAAAGCACCTACCAGAGTAGTTCCTGCTGGTAAAGATCCTTCATCATAAATATACAGTACTACCCCACAGTTCGTGATATCGAACATATCCGGAGTGATCTCTACTTGGTAATTTGAATCTTTGTAACCAGAACGAATCGTAATAACACAACCGAAATTCGGCTTTGTTGTTGTCATGGCTTCTTTAGCAAATTTAACATATTCCTTATCATAAATATCAATTGCCTTCCCACAGTCATCACTGTCCATAGTTACTGCAAAAATGTTTATAACAATGCATTGATTATAAAAAAGATGTGGTATGATTGCCAATGAAACAACTATCCACCAGAGACCAAAATGACACAGACATTAACAACTATAGGTTACCGTACGGTCTTCAAAAATGAGCAAAGTCCATACCGCATAGTCAGCTATAAAAGGCCCCGAAATGACAATGTAAAACAATTCAAACGAGAAAACTAACGGCCTTATTTGTATAAAAAATGATGCCTCTTTTGTGCTTCATTGTTACATATTTGTTTGTTTTTATAGTGATTAAGATTCTAACAATGTTGATTGCTGTTTTCCTATTTTTGAAATTTTACCTATTATGTTTGCTTTTTTTGTCCACCGATCGTTGTCAATATAATGGACTTTGATGCGACTGTCAAACAAGTGAGAGGTTTAGCTACCTCTAAACCAAGTTTTTACATAAGAAAATGCCTGTACCAAGACAGGAATATTACAGTTGTTATCCATTCGTTTGATGTGTTTGAGCTTTTTATTTTGCCATTTGATTAGGGACTTTCCGTTTGAATTTTCCTCGGTGTTCATTATTTTTTTTGGTGATTTTACATCAAAAATTAATTTAGAACATTAAAAAATTACTTATACAACCCACATGAAAGAAAATTATATTTCTACCGTTTTTTTGTCTTTTATACAATGAAAAGGTGAACCAGAGGGAAGTTAAAATCATCAAGCCAAATGTGGGTTAAATATTTTGTGCAATTAATCAGTAATTTGAGGTGTTGGTATTGCTACTGCAGTGTTTTTTCCCAAGAGCTTTTATGTCATGGTGCTATAAAGCAACTCACAAAGAATGTAAGGGACTTTGTAAACAAAACCTTCTTGAAGTGTGTAATAATAATCCATTCTTTGCGGTGGTGATATGTCATCAATTACATGAAATTCTTGTTGTGAACATCGACTAATAGTTTTAAAATTTATTTGTGAACATTTTCGATAATATATACAAGGGGTAGGTCTGATTATACAATATACATGTATGAATGTATGAACAGTTAGTTTTCTAATAAACTGTAGGTTTCACGGTTCGTCGCTTTTGAAGTTTTTAAAATGTTAACAACAATGTGTGCCTTGTATATTTTTTTCATTTGAACGCATGTCCCTTTAGTATCTTTCGCCTATCTTTTACAGACGTTGAGTGAAAAACAGTTTCTTGAAAATGTTTAATGAGAAAATTTGGCCTAAATGAATCAATAATACAGTAAATATTTGAAGCAAAAGTGATTTCATATATATCCATATATGTTTCTAAGTTAAACTTGTACGAGTAATATTTTCTATGATTACAAAACCGAGTTTACTCGATTTAGAGACATTAACAAATAACACTTTCTCTCATTTCAAATTTTATTGAAGCAAAACTGAAATCGTGTCATGTAGCAGGAAAAGATTTCAAACAGCACCTAGCTTGTGTTAACTTCTCTGGACCCTTTCTTGCCTTTATGATACAAAATCCCTGTTTAGTGTTTCCAATTATGAAGAAATGAAACACGACTGAGTCACATATGACACACTATGTAGAGTGAATATTTTTGTCAGACGAGTAAAGAAATAACAGATTTTGTTTACATATTTTGTAGGTTAAGTATTTATTCAAACAATTTTAATTGAAAATTTCTGCAAAACATAACAAACTTGAGTAAAAAAAAAATACAAAATTTCAAAATTAGTCCACATATTTTTGTCACGCGGATCAAGTAAGTTCATCTAACATTCCTCGTATTAAGATTTAGTGTTAACTTACTCGTGTTAAGGTTACTGATAGACATGAACGCATGCACACTTCCTAATAGAGAAAACAACACACGCGACATAAGTATCTACTTTATACATTAAATGTAACTTAACAATGGTATTTGTACGTATGAAGCGTCAACTTCATGTTATTTATACCTTTCAAGCGTCTTTGTAACATACATTGTACGTATGAAAGTGAAAATTATTAATTTGGATTGTCTTTCTTTTCCCAAAATCATTTTTAGACCGTTAAAAAGGTGAAAACTTATGTATTACGAACTTAATCACTGACTGCATACGTAAGATGGTAAGTCGGTGATTGTTTTTACAGATATATATTTTTTTTGACAGTAAGCTAAAAAAATACGATTTTTATAGATAAAATGAAATTTATCAGTATCTTTTAATTTAAGTTGACATATGTATATACATTTTTTTCCAAATTGATTATTTAAGTTTTCGGTGAAGACGGCATTTGTATTTTTACAGTTGTTACGTTAATGTGCAATGTTATTTGTCAACTGATGAACATTTATTTAGATTACTAAAGGATCTTTGTAGAGTCCCCTGTCATCAATTCCAATCTTTTTAAATGCGTTGCAGCACATATTACATGAAATTGAACAAGCTTAGAAGTTTTTGCAAGGAAATAAATCAAGATTTTATAATTATAAGGAGTCAAAACAGATAAAAGAAAATGTAGCTGATGGTTGAAAAATTATTATTTTTTTTTTGCTTTCTGAAAGTTTATTCTCTTTCATGCAGAAAGAGCAAGAGCCATTACAACATATGGAAAGTAAATTTGCAGAAATTTCAGTCAAATGAACATTGGTACACGATTTCATATTACATTCAATTTTTTATAGTCTAAGAGTAAAGCCATTTTCAATTAATATTTTATAGTGCGTCTTTTCAATTGTAATGTTATACTGCTGTATCAGTTTTAGGGTGAAGGTTGTTAAAACGTTCCAACCCGCAGCATATATTATATGCACCTGTCCTAAGTCAGGAATTTAAGTCAGGAACAGTGCTTGTCGTTTGTTGGTATGTTTGATAAATGTTTCTCGTTTAAAATAATAAAAAAAAAAAGATGAGGTGTGATTGCCAATGAGACAACTCTTCACAGGAGACCAAATGACACAGAAATTAATGAAAATGGTCACAGTAGAGCCTTCATCAATGAGCAAAGCCCATGCCGTATAGTCAGCTATAAAAGGCCCCGAAATGACAAATGTAAAACGTTTTACAATTCAAACGAAAAAACTAACGTCCTAATTAATGTAAAAAAAAAATGAACGAGAAAAAAATATGTAACACGGCACCAAACGACAACCACTGAATTACAGGCTCTAGACTTGGGACAGGCACATATGTACGTAATGTAGCGGAGTCCCAACCCTCCCCTAACCTGGAACAGTGGTTTTATAGTACAACAAAAGAAGGAGCTGTAAAAATCATTTGAAAAAGGCTTATCTGTAGATATTCGGTCTCAACAGTATTTCATGTACATTGTAGAAACCCGCAAATATATTTGCTCTTCTCTTTATTTCATAGCAACGTTATGTTACATATTTATATATGACTTTTAAAGCCAAGACGCAATGATATGCTGATTTAGTTTAAGTTTGGTTAAGTTTAATCGGTAATTAAACTGAATTGATTTGTGTGGGACTAGTGCCTAATTAGCTATAAAACATTTTGTTGATTGATATAGATCGTTAATCATCTAGTGTTAACTAGATATATAAGTCCCTGACCTGTGAAGTGGAGCTGTAGGAGACTTTATTATATTTGTTTGTCTGTCTGTCTTGTGGTCTTTTTTGTCTGTCTGTCTGGTGGTCTTGTTTGTCTTGTCTGTCTGGTGGTCTTCTTTGTATATCTGTCTGGTGGTCTTGCGTGTCTGTCTGTTTGGTGGTCTAGTCTAGTTGTCTTGTATGTCTGTCTGTCTGGTGTTCTTGTCTGTCTGTCTGTTTATCTGGTGTTCTTGTCTGTCTGTCTGTTTATCTGGTATGTCTGTCTGTCTGGTGGTCTTGTCTGTCTGTCTGTCTGTCTGTATGGTGGTCTTTTCTGTCTGTCTGGTGGCCTTTTCTGTCTATCTGGTGGTGTGGTCTGGCTGTCTGTATGTCTGGTTGTCTTGTCTGGCTTGCTGTCTGTCTGATTGTCTTGTCTGTCTGTGCCTGTTTGGTAGTCTTGTTTGTGTGTTTGTCTGGTGGCCTTTTTTGCGTGTCTGTCTTGTGGTCTTGTTTGTGTGACTGTCTGGGGGTCTTGCCTGTCGGTCTGTCTGTCTGATGGTCTTGTCGGTGTGGTGGTCCTATTTGTCTGTATATCTGTCTTTCTGGTGTTCTGATCTGTCTGTATATCTGTCTTTCTGGTGTTCTGATCTGTCTGTATATCTGTCTTTCTGGTGGTCTATCTGGTGGTATCGTCTGGCTGGCAAATGTCCATGATAAAATCCAGATCAAGTTCGAATTTGTTTGGGTCTTATGAGTTTGACCGAGTTATTCTCTTATATGCTGGATACTGTCCACGCTAGTCTGTGTCTACACTTGTTTCATTCGATATTTCGTATAAAGAAATTCTTCCCAAGATATATCTTCGTTATTTATATGTTCAACCTTACTGTGGATACTCGTTTAAAGAGATGTTTGGTAGAATATGGCAAGGAGATAGCAACTCAGATGTTCCGTTATTTTTCTTTCTAATGTTAACATCATAGAAGGAACGAACCATCCTTTTATGTGTTTAAATATTTGGTGCAGAGGGGCATTTTATTTCGTACAGACAATTTGATGAAGTATATATATGAAGCCAAAAAAAATAAACTTTAAAAAAAATCCTTTGTTCAACCACAAAAGATGAATCGTCGATATCTAACAGTATTAACAATCAGATAGCTAACTATCAGGGAAAATAATGTTGATTTTAAGCAACTATTGGTTACCGTATGGCCTTCATTTTTAGCTTTAGTCCAGACCAAGGGTTCAATTTCAGATTGCCTTAATTATGTACTGACGACAATAAACAAACAAGAACTGTCTTGATATCAGATATACGACACATTTATATGTTGGCGTGAAGTTTTGTATCAACCATAAACATTTATCTTTTGATTTTTTATAATTTCACACATATGTTGATTCTGACTTCACTATAAGGTATATCTGAAGGTTTTTTCCGGAGAGAAAAAAAACCCTTCAAAATACTAGTTATGATAACTATACGTCAAACACAACTTTAAATTAGAGATACAACCTATTTTGGTTTGAAAATCGTGGATTGACGGTCAACAAAGTGAGATGATATTTGTATTTTGAGATTTTTTATTTCAATTATAATAGTTTAATGATAAATTAAATATGCTTTGACTTAATAATTAACCCTTGGCATTTTAAACAAAGTACAACAGATGTATAGCAGTGTCTCCAGTTATTGAATCCTAAACTGGATATCAGCTCTTTATACATTCCTTTGCTTCCATTAATTACGATTATTTTTCTTAAGGTTTAATGGTCAATAATTTTAAGTTACCAGAATCATTATAAATACTAAAAAATCGAAACTGCTTTTAAAAGTTGAAGACGTGCATGTACGCTTAAAGCTCGATTAATTATGCACTGACAAAATCGCTATTTTGGAAATGGAAAGGCAAGGGAATTAAAACGAGAAAGCAAACATGTGCGAACCAAACACAAATATTATAAACAGCAACAAAGTCAAGCACTGAGTAGCATATGACCGAGCATAAATTATGGCGGTGGACAACATGTTTACCGACTCAAAATGCTCTCCTAAGTTAAGAAAGTGATGCAACAGCAGTCGGTAAAATTCAATTTAAAAAGACAGTTGCAACAATTCACACTAAATAACTCGTAAGAAATAGTCTAAGCTAGGACATAGATTAACGATCTGAGATATTAAAGCCAGGGATGACGAAGTATGAAAAAAAATGAAGGACGAAAACATTCCAAAAAGACCACACCAGACCATAAAGCATAAAACAGTCCATTAATGGCATTGGGCTGTATCTGGTTTTTGATCGGTTTGTTTCTTATAAACAAAAAGACTTACACGTACAGTATGAAGATTGTTTTAATTGTCCAATGTATTCATGATTCCCTAACTGAAAATAAACGTTTTCCCTATGTACAACAATGTTGTCTTAATTCAAATATCCTAATTAGATTAAGAAAAATATGAAGATAATGGCGAAATTATAGCTGAATGCATTTTGATATGGTTTTTTTTTTTGGAAAAAGGGAGACAATTCAATCTCAAATATTGTCTTAATTGTGATTTCTTACGTATACTTTATGTACGACGTCAGTAAAGTCAGATATCGAGATTCACATTACACATACATATTACTGTCCCAGTTGTATACGTCATCATTTGTTACAATAAATTCCTATAAGAAAACAATATTCTTCAAATTCAACAAACTTAATTCAGAGGTGCTAGAGTTATGCATTAACAGAGTTATGCCACTTTTTAAAAATGCACAGAAAAGGTACTAGGCTTGAAAATATTCAGTATGATTTTCTGATACTAATAAAATTCTGTAATTCCACTGCAATGGACTAAATTGTAAACAGAAAACGATTGTGGGGATTGTGTCTATTTAAGGACCAACTAAGATGGGTATATATCAGCAAACTCATCAACATACAATGTATGTATTAAATGTGTCAATTATAATACAAACAAAATATGGAAGGGAATATACGCCATAATTATACAATTCTTTATTTGTAACATGCAATATATATTTATTTGTAAAATGTAATTTCTTAATGTGTAACATGTATTTTCTGCATTCGTTACATGAATTTTTTAATGTGAAATGTAATTTAGTAAACTTCAAGTTAAAAATCAACAAGTTACAAATCAAGAACTTTTACATATCAAGAAGTTTAACAAATCAAAAAAGAAATAGTGCAGCAATATTCCACAAGATTTCGCCAAATCGTACCTCAGCAAACTATTATCCAATATTTACCAACCAGTACTTCTACCAACTCGTTCTTTTATCATCTCGTGACCAATATTTTATTATTCATACGCAGTAAAATTATCATGTATTTTGTAAAATAAACAAAGTACAGTAAAGTTCAACTTTAATTATTGGTATCCTGATGCAATTTGTTTCTAATCATCAAATATTTAAAGTAAATCATTCGTCTATAAAAGTAAGTGATTTTATGAAATTGATTAACGATACCAACATTATTTTGAAACCCCGTATTTGTTTGACAACTAATGATTTTGTATGAGGACATATGGGTGGGACCGCCCTTTTTATGTGAGTTGTATGTATAAAAAAGAAGATGTGGTATGATTGTCAATGCGACAACTCTTCATAAGAGACCAAAAGACATCTTTTTGAAATGGCTGGGACCTACAGAAATATAATGTGGTTGGTAAGATAAGTAAACATACAAGGGTTTTAGTATGAAAACACAGATTTCAGAATAACTGCTGCACCAAAGTCCTTTGAGTTTTACTTATTAACTTTGTAAAAGGCAATCAGAACGTATCCGTTTTAATATCTATATACTATAGAAAAAAATTGAAGAAGTAACTGAATGATTAAAAGCGTTTGGACAATGCTTAATTCCTGTGCAGGCATTATCGCTTCAAAATGATTAGTAAGGCATTCATATATAAACTAACTAGAACAATCTTGAACACAAGTTAAACGTAAAATGAGTAAAATTATATCCTTCTCTCTTATTCTATGGAGATTTTGTTTAATAATTTTTGCATTGAACGTGTGTTCGAGAAGTTAGTTTATATATGAAGGCATTTGAATCTTTTTGAAGCGATAAAAGCAGTTCATTAATTAGAAAAAGTCCCAAAACATAAATTTAATCACCTGGTAGGCTAAATCATTAACAAATGATAAAGAAATATCATGTTCAAGCAAAATGGCGATAATATCCGGAGATTGCAGTCTTTTCCTCAGTGCGTAACTATTGCATTGGCGCATTTGCGTTCGATTGACGAAGGGATGACCCCTGTCGCTATTTTTTGGTGGGATAGCACAAGAGTAAGACCCTTTTGTGCCAGTTCTTATCATGATTTCTTGAAGAAGAGCTGGTATGCTCTGTTCTAGAATCATCTAATATAGTGCCATGGATATAGAGCTGACTGTGTAAGACCAATTACTAGTATTAACTTTATACATTTCTGATTTGAAAAAAAGGCATCAGATTCCTGAAAAAAGTTGTACTTTATTGTATTTATAAGTTTCTATATTATATAAAAGAACATAGCAATTTAAATGCGTATGAAAATAGAAATATTAGGTACGAGTTAGTAGAAATATGAGTTGGCTGAGAACGAGTTTAAGGTAGTTATTCATCAGAATGGCGAATATACAAGTTAGCAGGTTATTCTTATCAGAAACTAAAATATTTCTGAATAATAAGTTGTACATTTGCGGGAAACAATATGATACTTCTTTTATTATTCTACTAAAACGAAAAAAAAGTTAACGATTTTATGTTCATAAGTACATGTATATTGGTTTTGTTTTTCTTCATATTATTGATTTTCAAACTTTAATTGGGGACTTTATAACCATAATAGGATGCAGGTGTTCCCTCTTAAAGGTAATGAATTCGGTATAAATCATTGCTTTGATTTAAGCATATATATTTTAACTTCAAAATCTGTTGAAAAATAAACGGCGATGCGGATATTTTTTTTCTGTTGTAAGGAATTATTCACGTCATCTTCATTGTTAAAATTTTAATTATTTCTATTTAAAAAAACCCAAAAAAACTTGACCTTATCAACGTAGATTTTGGACTGACTTATGTCTTGACCGATATGCAACTGATTAACATGTTGTTTGTTATTGGAATAGTTGACTTTATATTCTGTATTACGGAAGATGATAACATTTAACACAACAAAACAACAAAAATAATGAAAAAAGTAAGTTTAGAAAATTTTAACTGACCAACGTCGACTTGTCGTGTTGAAAGTTCTGACCGATAATAAACATTGTAACATAACTTATTATTTATTGTAAATGAAAGTTAGTAACAAAAAATATGCACCATTCGTTATAGAAATAAAATGAAAAAAAAATAAGAAAAAAAAAATAGATTTTTATAGACAAAACACTTTACCACACCAACATCGGCTGTTCTGACAATGACATGATCGTTTGAAAAATTGTTGTACATATTTCCATTTCTTAAACAAAAGACTTCTAGGTTGGAATGAATCAATATGTATTTAAATAGCTATCATGTAAAGATATAGAATATGAATACATAATGTTGTGTGAGAAGTAAAAAAAATGGCTTGATCAATATCGAAGTTGTCGTGATCTGTGTTCTGATTGGCTGTAACACATGTAATATTTCTCACCTTTAATTATTGAAAATATAAACATCCGATTACAATATAACAATACTAATTTCAGAAAGATACGGTCAAAATGAAACGAAAATGAAATATAAGTAACGTTTGTTGAACATATTTATACATGTACACCTACTGTCATAAAGTCCTCGTAAGAACATTCTGCGATACATGGTCGATGCAGAATTGGGTCGACATATGGTAGCCGACACATTATTGGGTCGACACGTGGTGGCCTGCATATTATCCGACATGTCATGTTAATTCATCTACCTGACACCTGCGGTGTTTGAACTCTTCACTCAACTAATACAACGCCACCAATTACACCTGATTTCCCGGATAGGCAGTATTCAGTTCTTATCAGTATATTTTACCTGCAGCTGTATCTACATAACATATTTATTGCAATTAATCCATGATTTATTTTATGATTTGCATTAAAAAAAAATACTGTTTAAATGACAACTTTTGTTATATTTCATACAATTAATTTTCTATTTTGTTGATTTATTATACAAATGTTCCCTTAAAGATTTCATAATTTCACTATTTTAAAAAGCCTATGTTAATGCTATTCAAAACAGACGAATTAAAGAAACTTTCTTTGTGAATTCAAACGACCATTTTTGTTATCCTTTCTTTGTTTAATGTTTTCGAGATTTCGATTTTACCATTCGTGTATGGAATCTTATATTTGAGTTTGAATGTCCCTCCGGTATCTTTCGGTCCTCTTGAATATGTATACAAAAACATTATCAAAATCGATTAAAGAACTTGTTGTGTTTTACCTTAGGCATAGAAAGAACGTTCTTTAAATCTTTTTTTGTTTTTATTAAAAGAATTTTCATATCGATAAAAAATTTAACCGTTGCAAAAGGAATATTGTTAATTTACTCTCGACATTATTGTAACAAATTTGGACAGTTTAAAAAAAACCCATCATATATATGGCAATAAATTTAGACAATTATTTATTTACCGGATTTGTAATAACATAAGCAATAAGACGGGTGCCACATGTGGAGCAGGATCTGCTTACCCTTCCGGATCATCTGAGATCACCCCCAGTTTTGGATGGGGTTCCTGTTGCTTTGTCTTTAGTTTTCTATGTTGTGTTTTCTGTACTATTATTTGTCTGTTTGTCTTTTTATATTTAGCCATGACGCTGTCAGTTTATTTTCAATCTATGAGTTTGACTCTCCCTCTTTACCGGGTTTGTAAAAACATAAGCAACACGACGGATGCCACATGTAGAGCAGGATCTTTTTACCCATCCGGTGCATCTGAGATGAACCCCAGTCTCTGGTGGGGTTCGTATTGCGCAGTTTTTAGTTTCTATTTTGTGTCTTGTGTACTATTATTTGTCGTTTTGTCTTTTTTTACGTTTTTTAGTCAAGGGGTTGTCAGTTTATTTTCTATTTATGGGTTTGGATGCCCCTCTGATATCTTTCGCCCCTCTTTTAAGTTTTGGCTTTGTTGTTTTTTTTAATTTAAATCTAAGCACCATATTATTCTCATTTCATTATTTCTTTTTTGCCATCTATATAAATTTTCTGTAGCATTGTATGTTCCCTTTTTTGTAAAACTCATCTTGATCCTCATTTTAAAATGTTATTGTTGGGGTTACACTAATGATAGGATGATTGACCAGATGTACGCCGGATAATGACGAGACACGATTCAAATAGTCGTATCTTTTTGTTATCTGTTATAAGGTAATTTTATATTTGGAGACCTTTAATAGAGCAACTTTTACAATATTTTATGAAAAAAATGAAAAAAAAAATGAAAAAATTAAAGTTGGAAGTTTTTACACCTGAATATCAAGCATCTCTGGTCAAGCTGACTGTTTATAATAGTCAGGTGTCGGTTCTTTTTAAACAACATTAGGCATTATGGTCACAAAAATGCAAACACAGGTTTATGCTGTAAGCCTCCTTTCTTAACAAACCTGCAAGTGTCGACCGAGTATACAAGGCTATCATATTCTTGCTGTCATTTCATATATTGAGGATAAATGGAAACATAGCTTTGGGTAGTCAATATCATCATGCTTTATAGAAGAACTTAAAGAGAAACGATACTAGTATCTGACAGTCCACTCCAAGTTAAAAAAGCTAAAAGCAATCTTTATGACATGTTTGCAATTCCACTTATTGCAAAAGTTGTCACCTAAATATTTTATGTAGATAAAATGAAGTTGGCGGAAACTAATTCACCATATTGCCGGTTTCGGTAAAATAGCAATTTTTATAGATTTGCTTTTTTGCCGGCTTGAATTAAGATCATTATTTCAAAACTTACGAATTAGCATGTTTTCTATTTTTTCAGTGCCTACACAAAAGCCATTAGATAGGAATTTGTGGTATGAGTGCCAATGAGACAGCTCTCCATCCAAGTCACAATTTATGTATATTTATAAAGTTAACCATTATAGGTCAAGGTACGGTCTTAGACATGGAGCCTTGACTCACACCGAACAGCAAGCTATAAAGGGTCACCCCAAAATTACTAGACAGTAGTGTAAAAACATTCAAACGGGGAAAACCAACGGTTTAATCTATATCAAAAACGAGAAACACTTATGAACCACATCAACAAACGCCCACTACTGTACACCAGATTCCTGAGTTAGGACAGGTGCAAACTATTGCAGCGGGATTGAACGTTTTAATGGTGTCAAACCTTCTTCCGTATCTATAATAATAATGTACCATCACAACATAGAAAGTATATTCTTTCGTTTAGGAATACCAAGAAATGTCTTGTGTATCAATCAAACTATTCTAAAATTCGTAAAACAAGCCCAGTAGTCATCTGTGCTGACATGAATTATCATTGATATGGTCATATTTATAGATAAACTGTTTACAAAACTTTGAATTTTTGAATTACTAACTGAAGGCTTTTCTACCTCAGGAATAGATTACCTTTGCCCCTCAAGGCTCTTCAACGTCGTACTTTATTTAGCCTTTTTAACATTTTGGATTCGAACGTCACTGATTAGTCTATTGTAGATAAAACGTGCGTCTAGCGTAAATACCAAATTTAATCCTCGTATCTATGATGAGTTTATTGGTACATATGGGTTCAATATCAACGATAAAACTATAAAGTTAGTGCTCGATAAAACTTCGTGTTCCTCGTGTACAGATGACAGTATACATTGTAGTACGAAGAAGTGAAAATGTATAGTAATTCCAAACAATCAAAGCTGGTATATAGACCAAATACAAGTTAACATTAAATAACAAAAAAGCATTACAAATAGTATCGACAGGTCAAATTAAAAAAGTACGATTTGGGAGTACTCGCAGTTACTGACAGCTAATTAAAAGCCAAAATAAAATAATAAAAAATCATGCATCAGAGACTAAAATCAACGAAAACATTCCAGTGATTTAGTATTTTAACGGCATGGACAGTCAAAGAAGACATGACTTGTGTAATTTTAAAAGTAATGTATCGACAGGTAGTAGGACAGTTAGGAGTTTACATCTTTATAGATAAAAATGAACGTGTGTGTGTCTTTATACACCCGGATTGACAAGAATACAATTTAATTATGTTTTAATTTGCTGATGACAAAATCGATATTAGTGCCAATATAAACTTTATTCAAGAATCTAATTACAACATTGGTAAAACTACCTTTACTAATCACTTTGTTTAAAGGTTCGATGAGTTTACAAGGACCACATTGTGTTTAAGTTGACATTTTAACAGTTATTCTAATGAGGCCGTTAGCTGAAAAAAAATTAGAATACACTTTCCAATACGCTATATGTAAGGTGCCTAGTACCGAGATATGAATCAATCAATGTATCATAACAATATTAACACTACAGTGATACTGGAGGAGCAGAAACTATAAACATTCATTAGAACACGAGTTATCCTCTATTTGTTTTGTTGGGTTCGTGAAAGTAAGTTTTTCTGTGTATTTTTGTCTTTTCGATGTTATTATTTTTTGCCACGGTGTTGTCTGTTTTAATTGGACTTATGATTATAGTATTAATGAATGGGTGTTTTTATAATGGCCCTGTTATATGTTCAAGGTCTATAATAATGGTCGAGGAAGTCTGTTATGGCCCGAGGCACCGACGAGGGCTATTACAGACATCATAGGCCATTATTACTGACCGAGAACATATAACAGGGCCATTATAAAAACACCCATTTCTTAATACATTTATTTACCAACTGAACAAAAGTGTATGTGTTGCTGCTAACTTGATGTACTGTCTTACTCTTTTAATGACAGTTTAGTTTGAACAAAATAAGTTGTACTTCACCATTATAAAGCTTTAAATATACCAAATATCCAAGATATTAAGTTGAAAGAGATATGTGTCAAAAAACTGGAAGAACAGTGATCCCTTTATATGGTTCTTTAATGTTGGTTGCTGGTTACTAAAATTAAATAACATACAAAAAGGTATTATACTCTTTACAACTTAGTTTTATTAACTTTATCAAAAACCCTAACAGGGCTTAATACAGACAAACTGGGCATTATTACAGGGCCATTACAGAAAAACAGGGCCATTACAGAAAAAACAGGACCATTACAGAAAAACAGGGCCATTACAGAAAAAACAGGGCCATTACAAAAACAGGGTCATTACAGAAAAAACAGGGCCATTACAGAAAAACAGGACCATTACAGAAAATATGCAATTTTTAATAAACAGTCACTTTTGGCAATAATGCACTTAGTTGGTTAATAATAATGAGTAATAATTAATGATTTATGATTATAATTTCTCTTTTTTTATATAGGGGTAAATTCAGTAAAAAATCTCCCATTAACTTCAATGTAAACCTACATATTCAATTAAATTCATAACTTTTTTACCTTTACAAATTAGAAGCTTTCATATTTCATTCATCAAAGTACAAATATAGCCCCATTTTTTGCAACCATAAAAACATAGGGTCATGCGGCATTTTCGGGCCTTCCACATGGATTTGTTTACAAACACTGTAGTTTCGCACTTAATTCCTACAATGACCCCATCACTTTTCAATCCTGTTTAAAAAAAAATAAAAGCAATCAGCATTATTAAAATTATTTTTTTTAACCTCAGATTTGATTCATGTAATCAAAAAAAAATTATTGAAAACTTTATCTACCAATTATTGCAGCACAGGTCTTCCATTCTATACTGAAAGCTCTCCCCTAAATGGGCGGTCCCTGATAACGTATATTTATTTACTGAATTTACCCCTATAAGAGACAATTCTTCCTCAAATCATACTTTTTTTTATATTAATTATGTTATTTAGCCTATTTTAAAGTTCCAGATTTAATACAAGATCTGTAGTGGCTAAATTGTCAAAGTTTAAGGAAAATTTGTACTATAGCCCATATTGCGGCAATTGCATATTTTGTACATAAAGTTGTAAATTGAATGTTGTATAAAAAATGATGTAAAATATATTGTTTAATAGATATGAACTGTTTTTTTGTGTTTGTTTGAACATATATTACCAGTTAATCTTAGAAACACCAGTCAGGCTATATTCTGAGATTAATGTCTCCATATATGGAAGTTTTAATGAGTATACCTTGAAAATACCACAAAAAGTTGTTTCCAAGTCTTTTAAATAAAAAATTTACACAAAAAAAAACCAACATTAATATTTCCCTACACTAAATCTGTGTTTTTATATCTTGTATAGATCATTTAAAGTGCACACAGATAAGCTATAGGGTCATTTACTATCAAAGATGAGAATGTCTTATCATACTGGTAGAGTCAGAGAAAAAACAGACTTTTCTTCAACTGTCAACCATAAAAATGATATCTTAGCAATACAATTTGTCCTGTTTCTGCACTTTCCTTCTTCTTACTTTTGTTAAATGAAATCAGGGAGTGACAAATATTGTTATAAGAATAATTATTTCATAAAAAAAAAAATACTAAAAAATGGGACGTTATGCTGTGCACTTAAAAAAACACGGATTTAAAAAGGTAAATATTCCACATAACAGAGGACTTAAATTGAAAAATTCTAAAATACCTGTATTCCCTGTGATTAAATTTGAAAGACTATCCAAGGATGACTTTGATCTTGTGACAAAATCTGTTAATATCAAACACTCTGCTGAAATTCCTATGCACCGACATCAGGGCGGCTTCTGCGTCCAAAACAGGCAGCCAAGACTGAAGTAGAAAAATGTGCAGAAAATGAAAATAAGACTGGGTAAGATCATAATTTGCATTACAATAGATATGGCAACTATTTACAGTATTTACTAGAAAATTTTAAACATCACATTAGAAAAACAAACATTTTATCAACAGTTTATAGATGAAGGGTATCTAATACTGAAAAGTTATACAGAATATTTTTGAATTGAAGAAACGCATTGAATGATGAAATAAATATATCATTTCTACATACCAAATAATTATTCGAATGTAAAAATACTTGAAAACTGCTTATTTACAACATTTTCTGCATCACAGCCTTAAAAACACTGCTCTGAAAAATACTGGCTCAAAGGGAGATAATTCTAATTTAACTCATGATACTACATAATAATAAAAAGAAAAATAAGCTACATTTGCTACACAGTGATGCAAGAGAGGGAGTTAATAAAAGTCTTTCATTACTTTTTTACCTCCAGATCTGAAAAATACACCAACAGAACAGTAACAATAAGCAAAAACACAGAAATGTGGAATGAGGTATTCAGGGAACATCAGAATGTATCCCCACATTGTAATGGCAACCTTGAATGGGGCTTGTCAATGGAAAAGAAGTGGGGATCAGCTTGGAGAGAGTATGCAAAATGTACACAATGCACATACAAATCTAAAATGTTTAACTTGTACGAAGAGGTTGCCAGTGTAAAAAGGGGACGACGCGCAGCAAAAATAAATCTTGGTTTACAAGTTGGTCTACATCATACTCCCATTAGTACAGCAAGTTACCGTAAAATCTGTATGGCTTCAAATATTCCTCCTCCATCTGTATCTGGTATGCAACACACTGCTAATGCAATATCTGAAAAGATAGAAGAAGAAAACATGAGTGATTTACAACGACAAAGGGAGAAAATAAAAAGGATAAAAAAGATACGGGGGAATAATCCTGATGTTGTTAACATTCAATCTGACTGTGTATACAATAATGCTATTTATTCTGGCATTGGGAAGACCCCTTTTCAACCAGCAACCCAGTGCGCATATACAGTTGCTGAAAATGAGACTGATAAACATAGCATTATAAATACATTACCAAAGTATAAACTTTGTTCCAAGAGAAAGCATACAGTTAGTACAAATGTAGGCGAACATGCTGGTCCGTGCACGGCAAATATCAACATGCATGACAGTATAGGAAATGAAGAGCGGTGGGCAAGAGAGTGTTTCGAGGAGCTAAAAGAGGATGGATTAGAAATAATTGAAGTTACAACTGACCCAGACAGCAGTGCGTACAGGGCGGCAGAGTGTTTATTTCAGGAGGGACTAACACCAACCACCCCCATCCATTTTCTTGACACTAGACATGTAGCATCTTACCATAGAAAATTTGTAAATAATATATCCACAGTTTGTGACATCATGCCAGCTCGGTTAAAGGTGCAAAGAACCCGACTACAAAGTTTGTTTGCTTCGGACATGGCAGCCCGTTGTCAGGCAGAATTCGTACAGGCTAATATTAGATATCACAAATACCCTGATGTAATGAAATCCAAATTTTCATATGTTTCAGATGCCATAGTGGGCTGTTACTGTGGAGATCACACAGACTGTTCCTTATATTCATTTGTTTGTTCTATATCTTGAAAATCTCAATCATGGATTGACAAAAGTGTATATCTAAAGAGGCATAATTTTGAAATTTAGCTAAATGAAGACAGTGAAAATATTCTGCGCCAATGTGTCAATTACCGTCTGGATCCAGGCATGCTTGCTAAAACAGCTAAAAGTGCAAATACACAAAAAGTTGAAGCCCTAAATCGATCCATACGTAGCACTGTACCAATTAATGTTACCTATGCTAGAAACTTTACCGGCCGGGAACATACGGCATGTCACAAAGTCAATCATGGTACAGGCAATTCTATCGTCATCTTGTGTGAGGCTGCTGGAAGTCCAATACAACCAGGTACAAAAGTGGCAAAATCTCTAAAAAAATTAGAAGACCATAGTGATCAAATGAGAAATTGTAAATACTCAGAACACAGTATCAATCACAGAAATGCAAGAAAGCATGCTCTGTACGATATACATGCACGGCATCAGGAGGAAAAAGATTATACGAAAAATAAACTTTTCCTGTCACTAAAAACAGTCCTATGTACCCGAAAGACCACTCATATGGCAGACTCCGCAAGTCAACCAGGCTTTCAAATAAACAATGTTCACCTTAATCTATAATAAACAATGTGGATGGTGATCGTTTGTACATAAATTTCTCATTCTACACCCCATTCTCCCATTAACTTCAATGTAAACCTACATATTCAATTAAATTCATAACTTTTTTACCTTTACAAATTAGAAGCTTTCATATTTCATTCATTAAAGTACAAATATAGCCCCATTTTTTGCAACCATAAAAACATATGGTCATGCGGCATTTTCGGGCCTTCCACATGACTCTGTTTACAAACACTGTAGTTTCGCACTTAATTCCTACAATGACCCCATCACTTTCAATCCTGTTTAAAAAAAAAATTAAAAGCATTCATCATTATTAAATTATTTTTTTTAACCTCAGATTTGATTCATCTAATCAAAAAATTTTTATTGAAAACTTTATCTACCAATCATTGCAGCACAGGTCTTCAATTCTATACTGAAAGCTCTCCCCTAAATGGGCGGTCCCTGATAACGTATATTTATTTACTGAATTTACCCCTATAGTTATATGGATGATACCGGCTAAAAGACATATGATTACTTGTTTTAAACCAGTGATTTCACTTTAAGAAATTGTTCGATAATGTATCGATTATAACTTTTTGCATTTATAACGTGTTATTTTTATTTTTTGAAGTTAATAAAATGTATATATAGATCGGTAAGTGAAACTAATTTTGTTACCTGCACCATTGTTTGGAAATATACTGACACATTAAAATGATCTTATCTAAAATATATCTAATTCAACATGTCACTATGAACTTCTGACAAAGTGTATTAAAAGACCCTATATTTATTTTAGTTTTGCTAATGTAAGACACGACCTGTTTTTGCTATCTACAAGCATGCTATGTTCAGTTTGTACCCATAAAGTATCTTCCACTTTAAATTCAACGACAATAACAGCTGTAGCTGTTCTAATATTGTATTCCGCAGAATATACTTAACATAGGCACTTGCTAAACTATTGCCGTTACAGTAAATTGCAAACTGTGCTGAATTTGTATCCGACAAAATCCACGAAGTAACTAGATAGAGCCTCTCGCTCTCACTTGTGAACTTTCCACTTTTTCGGAAGGATGCTACATTTGAAATGCCTCTATTTGATCTGACATTATCAAATTTCACATCAGAACCACTGAATAAGGTAGAGAGGGTACTGTCACGTGTCTGGGGTCCGTACCCGAGTTGATTCTGGAGATATGAGACTTGTATATATTCTTTTTATTTATAATTTCTCTCTAACTCTCTCTCTGCTCATTAAAGCTCCTCCAGCTCAATGATTATTCAGCCTTACTGGCTTACTGACTCTATAGGTCAATTAAATAGCAAGATCTACTTGCTCACTAGCTCTGTAGCTCATAGCTCAACAGAATCACTAGCGCTGTAGCTCCACTGGCTCACAATATTGTCGCTCTTTCCGCTATATCTTTCAATCAACAAAGCTCTCTTAGCTCTTTAGCTCTTCCGTTTCTCTCGATACAGCTCACTTACAGCTTAAGATAATTCTTCTACTAAGTTTCAGTTATTAGAAACACTTGAGCAGTGAATCCAATGTTTGAAACAATAAGCAGGTATTTATCCTATCACTTATACGTTTTTTTTCTTTCTTTTTTTTCTTTTTTTTTTGGTGGGGTAGGCATTTGTTGCCCCCTTAACAAAAAATTGTATAACAATCTAATAGGGCCTGGGCTTATCTCGCCCTTTATTTAAATAATTTCAAATACAAATTATTCTGTTCAGCTAGCTTTTCAATGTCTTTCACTCGCTGTTCTGAGTAGAGAAAGTTCCTCTTATCTCTGATATCTAACCAATGGTCATGGCTTCTCTTGACATCCTTATAGAAGGCCTCATTGACTTGTTTCTCTATCAGTCCTTGTTGTTTTAATGTGTCACAATTTGCTGTAAGTATTGTTGTTTCTCCTTCCACTTCTAGTAGGTAAGTCTTTTGTGGAAGGTCTAGTGTGATTTTTTGTATTCTTATCTCCCCCTTTTTGTGTTTGCGGCGTTCCTTTCTTTCTCTACCAGTTGTCGATGTACCCTCGGCACCAATAGAGGAAGCGGGACCTTTTGGCGATGATGTGGCTGTTGGTAGTGGAGGATCTTCATCTTTCTTAGAGATTAGCTCAGCCGGTGCCGTCCGTTGCCGAATCTGTCTCTATTGGTTGAGCGGTATTGCCTAGCTCATCAGATTTTGAGGAGTCATTGTCTAACATTTGAGCTGGAATTCCAATCTCTGCAGTTGACTCAGACTTTTTGGCCAAAAATGCCCTCAGCCTGCGGTTATTCCTTTCAGAACGGGACTTTGATGACTTCTTTTTAGGTGGTAATGTCGACCTCTCTCTTTCCGCTATCTTCCCGGGTGTCCATTTTACTGTAAGTTTGTAACGTCCATTCCGAGCTGATAAAACCCAGTCGGCGGTTTGATGTTCTAACAAATGCAAAATGGTAAAGATATCACCAGATAATATGGGCTGTTGTTGGTGTGTTTCACTGCCATTATCAGACATTATGAGAGTTTCCTGACATGTTTAACTAAATGTGGTGATTAGTCAAAAACAGATGTATACTCTCTGAAATATAATCCTATCACTTATACGTGTGATCTGATCGTAAAACCGACCCCGACTGACTGCTATCGGCTGTTTATATACCCCTGGATGATTGGGATATACCACTTTTGGACAATACCATTATCCTATATTGCCTAGTAACGAGGGTGTATCAACCCTGGATGAGTCCACCTTTATTGGACTGTGCCATATTGAGCATATCATAGTTAACAAGGGATGTCAAATAATTAAACGATAATATCTTATCTCAAGGAAGATATTATGGTACCCGTTGACAATAAAAATACCAATTATATTGTTATTACATTTTACGCTAAAGATTCTTCATACAAAATCACACATTTGCCAGTTTATAAAATAGTCAGAGATATGCATAACTAATTGAATTTGAAAGTAGAATATAGTCCGAAATAATGCAAGTTATCAAATGATTAACCTCACTGTAACTGTAATGAAATGTAACTTATTAATACGATGAAGTTTAAGGTAAGTATGCAGTCAGATAAAGGAATTGTAACTGTACCTTTTAATTCCAATGTTTCGTTGTTTAGGGTTCAAATAGGAAAGGGGACAGTAACTACTGACTTCGCCCTTGTTAATGCATAGTCGTCCCAAAGTCATCCGTCACAGTACGAACACATGCTGTCATGGCCACTTCAAAATAAATGAAGAAAAAGGAATACAAAAACCAGTTGTTGGCATGACACAGGTTGTGTTCTTCTCATATATGTTATGATGGTATGATAATAAACCCCAACGGGAGTGATTGTGCCTGATATTCATATGATGAAGATATATATAATCTTTCAATCAGTGTAGTTGAAATCTGGAGCTGTCATGTCAGTTAACTGCTAGTAATCTGTTGTTATTTATGTATAATTGTCATTCTGTTTAGTTTCTTTTGTTACATCTTCTGACATCAGACTCGGACTTCTCTTGGACTGAATGTTAATGTGCGTATTGTTATGCGTTTACTTTTCTAGATTTGCTAGAGGTATAGGGGGGGGGGGGGGGTTGAGATCTCATAAACATGTTTAACCCCACAGCAGATTGTGCCTGTCCCAAGTCAGGAGCCTCTGGCCTTTGTTAGTCTTGTATTATTTTTAAGTTTAGTTTCTTGTGTATCATTTCGAGTTTAGTATGGCGTTCATTTTTTACTGAACAAGTATATATAATTATTTAGGGTCCAGCTGAAGGACACCTCCGGGTTCGGGAATTTCTCACTGTATTGAAGGCCTATTTGTGACCTTCTGCTTTGTCTGTTATATGGTCGGGTTGTTGCTCTGTGACACATTCCCAATTCTCATTCTCAATTTTATTACATCATTTGTCTGTATAAAAAGTATTTACCTTGCTAGGTGTTTTAGTTATTCTGCTCTGACTATTTAAGCATATTACATGTATGATCATGTCTTTTACTGTTCTTGTTTTAAATGGCATGACCTTAACATGCGATGTTACTACTTTTAAAGTTTTAAAATTCATGTAATGAGTTATTTATCAATTTTCATATTTAATGTCAGTAAAACTCTGTAAAAGATAGTTGCCAATTTCTTGGGTTAACATTTGCCTATCTAATTTTTATGGAGAAACTTTAGATAAGATAACGCTTATGACCAATTACAAATATTTCGTATGTAGTTGCAGTTCATTTAGTATTTGCATTTCTCCTTTCCCTGGAGATTGCGTAGCTCTATCCCCTCATCATAGTTCATCGAATTTTCATTTTTTGTAAACATATAAGTTTGTGATTAATATTTTGAATTCAGTTGACCTATTATAGGCATTTTGTTTTATTTCCACGGAGGTTATTTGGTCTTCGCAGCCTGCCATGGTAAACCGTCTTTGCATAGGTTGCATGTTAACCATGTTAACATTAGGTATAATAGAACACCAACACACATGACATACCCATCCTCGTTTCATATAATTATTAATTACAGTAATTTGTTCTATTTGAATTGAAATAAATCACGGAAGCCATATATTCGATTTTTTATTCACACATGGCGTCGGTCGTGATATTTGGTAATTTTATCCGTCGTTAACGCTCAGAAGAAAATTCCATTATCACGACCAAGTCCATTTGTAAACTTAAAACAAAGCTATGGCCTCCTTGAATTATCTCTTAAGTAATATTCACTCTATTAAATTAATCATGTAAACATAACTTACTTAAGATTGAATAAGTCAAAATTTATATTTATAAAAACTCTAAATTTATGTGAAACCTTTTCAAACTTCATCATGTAAATTACCAGGACAATACGCATATGGTCGAACCATATGAGTATATACGAAGGTGGTCATGACCATATGCGAATGGTCCAAATACTAGTACTCAATATGATCAAAGGATAATGATATCTACAACAACGTTAACAGTCACAGTCACTGAACAGACTTACACAATGAGAAAAACGCAGTTAGGAAAGGAAAAAATAAATAGAAAGACCGCCGACCGACCTGTATAAAACACGTTAACCAAAATGAAGAATATGTTGAAAAAAAAAATTTTGTTTCTGAAATTCACAAATAAGATGGGAAAGATATCCATCATTACTCATGATACTGTGCTCTTAATTTGATATTTACGTGCACGTTTAATTTTACTTACGTATTTTGTCAATTTACTTTTCGGATACATTGAATACATCATATGCGGTTTAATTGGGTATCAAGGTTTTACATTGACCGTTCAATATTGGTTTTTGCTAGAAAATTCTTTTTAATGAATACAGATTCTTCTTCTATTGAAATATCACAATAATTATTCATAACTATTTTTCACAAAAAAGTATGGTGATATACCTGACTTCAAATGGCATTAATAGCACTATACAACTATACATTTACAAATACGCAGTATGATAAGGGGCATTTTTGGCCCCCTCTTCAAATGACTTCATATTCAATCCATCATTAGTCTATGCATAATGACTTAAAAAAATGTTGAACATTTTGTGTTTATGTGATTTTTTGGTTGCCTAGCAACGGGTTTTATAAAACGAACTATAATATCCATCTTTATTGCAATTGCCCAAGGAAAAGACTTCTGAATATATTAAAATAAATGGTAATGTGTTACCAAACACTTGAATATTTACCATTGTTGGGTCTATCATTTTATAAAGTTCTTAATAATAACCTAGCAACCACAATGTTGCCTAGTGACCCCACAAAAGTACTTTTTTATCCAATGTTATCCATAAAAAAAATGAAAAATTCAAATGTTTTCATACAACTCATAATAAGTCGACTCCTATATTGATATATTAACTTCGGAAACAATGTTTGCATTAAAAAACAATTTGATTTTGTATCTATATAATCCTTCAAATCAATCCGAGTTTTCCTTAACAACGCATAGTTAGTTTTAAGTTAACAGTTGAAGAACATTTAAAAAGATGTTTAGTATCACTGAGTGTAATTTTTAAGCTTGAAACGTGGAACTAAAGGATACTTATGAGTACCTTTAGTGCAGATGTGCAATTCTAATATAGTTCTTAATTCAGTGTTTCCATGGTTACACAGGAACGTATCCATGATATAATATCTTGCTAAGCAACCATCGCAAATCAGATAAAATAATTTTTATGTATATCTAAGTATGTATTTTCATATAAAAGAGAGACAGCAGATACATATTTTTTAGTTTTGCATACTGTATAATAATCTAAGATTCTTTGCTGCTAACAACAGCCTTATGACATGTAACCCCCCCCCCCCTTCTGTATTCACAATGTTTATTTTTTTCTCTATTGTTATTTTCAAAACTAAATCAATTGTGCATGATCTGATGAATAGACAATGTTATTTATGACTATAAGGTACAATTAATTTCCGTTTTTTTTTCTTCGCCCAAAAATTGAATAATTTAACTTAAATAAATGGAGAATGTGTCCATTGGCATAGGGATTCAGTCGATTCCCCCGCTAACATATACATTTATACAGAGACATATCTCAAAAACTTTAAAAGTGACGCTACTAAAATTTGAACTTATTAATAAACTGAGTTTTGTGGCAATAATCATTACATGCAATTCATAACATTGAATTGAGACAAATTCAAGTTCATTTGTAAAGGAGCATAACCCTAGAACAGAAAAAAGAAATCACCAAAATTCATACTGGGTCTGTGTTTTGTGGTAATAAGCATTGTTTATAAGTTTCATAACAATTGGTTGAAGCAAACTAAAGTTAGAGAATGGAAACGAACAATTCAGCAATTTTGCTTTTAGTACATGGGGCATAACTCTTGAACTGGAATAGTGGCGCCATCAACATTCAAACTCTATCTGTGTTTTGTGGTAATGAACCGTGTGTATAAGTTTTATATCATTTGGTAGAGACAAACTAAAGTAGGAAAACGGAAACGAAAAATCCAGCATGTTTGTTCAGGAGCATAACTCTAGTATCAAGTGACGCCACCAAAATCGAACTTGACCTGTGATTTGTGGTGATAAGCATTGTGTATAAGTTTCTTAACATTTGGTTGAGGCAAACTAAAGTTAGAGATCGGAAACCAATTTTGGAACGTACAGACGGACGGACCTACAATGTATGTATGTACTTATTTATAGACGGACAAGCGAACAACTTAATGCTCGCTCCGGTACTGAGAGGACGTATGCATGCTCTTTAATACTACATACGTGGAGCACAAAAATAAATAGTTGAGAATTATAAGAGTAGAAATTATTGATGTGTAAACTTGGCTGCTGACTTACAAAATTTACATAAATAAACTCATCATAGATATTTTTTTTAAACCTTTTAGTTGTAAAATAAATTTTATGCAGTAAAAAGTAGTACCATTCATATTATTATTTTTAGAACATTGAGTAAATTGGTGCATACTGTACACTGTGGTTGTTAAATTGATCTACATATTGATATTTCTCAACTGGGGAATTATTGATGTATAAACTTGGCTGCTGACTTTCAAAATTTACATAAACGTCCATTTTTTTTTAAAACCTGTTAGTTGTAAAATAAATTTAATGCAGTAAAAAGTAGTACCATTCATATTATTATTTAGAACATTGAGTAAGTTGGTGCATACTGTACACTGTGATTGTTAAATTGATCTAAATATTGATATTTTTCAACTGGGGCCGAGAGGATAGGGGGCGATGACTTTTGGTTCTTTTACAGTTTTATTTTTAATCTAAAACAAAAAGATGAATATATCATGAAAAAATAGAATAATAACATATCTATCTTTGGGCAATCCGGAAAATGATAGGAGTCTGGTGGTTTAAGTCATTTTGTTCAATGCATTTATTATTAATAAGAAGATGTGGTATGGTTGACAATGGGACAACTCTCCACTCAAAAGACCAAAATGACACAGAAATTAACAACCGTACGGCCTTCAACATGAGCAAAGCCCATACCGCATTGTCAGTTATAAAAGGCCCCGAAATAACAATGTCAAACGATTCAAACGAGATAACCAACGGCCTAATCTATGCAGACAAAAATTAACCAAAAAACAAATATGTAACACATAAGCAAACGATAACCACTAAATTACAGGAGTCGGTTTCACAAAAAAACTTACGACTAAGAATGATCGTAAGTATACTGAATTGTTCATGACTCACGATCAATCTTAGTCGTAAGTTTTCTTTTGTGAAACTGACTCCATGCTCCTGACTTGGGACAGGCACATACATAGAGAATGTGGCAGGTTTAACATGTTAGCGGGAGCTGAAACCTCGTCCTAACCTTGGACAGTGGTGTAATAGTAAAAAATCAGTTAAAAAAAGGCTAAGATCAATAAAAAAAATATATTACAAATAAGTGGACGTGGCCGGGTACTTGTACATTCCAAGAACGAAAAAGACACTGAATCTTTTTGTTCCTCATTATCTAACAGGTACAAGGTGTGCTTCTCTTGAGTAAGCAAATGTCTTTTCTACATCCCTTGAGAAGATACACAAAATACAAGTTTAATATACATTGTCTAAAATTGGAATGGACTGGATAGGGAATGTGTCAAAAAGACAATTTATTTCTTTTACAAAAATTAGTTATGTTATCCTTTTATCGATTAACAAGTCGCACACATAGCAGCTTCTCCTTTTATTTCATAGGCCTATTAGAGAAAAGATTCTAAAAAAGAAATAAAATAAAATAGTCACAGAAAAGATAGTATTATATCTTTTTAATTGAAACTTTTATCATGTTGTAATGTCAGCTTTTAGCAAACGCCGTCTGATCAGCTTATATTCGAGAGTAGACGCATGGATTTTCGTTTAAAAAAATTAAGCATGCATCTGTAATGTATCTTCGGATTTTGAAAGTCGAATTTTGTTGAGATTATTATATAGTATAATATTTGACTTTGTATTTTTTCAAAGGTTTACAATATTTGCATACACTTAATTTAAAGTTTCAAAATTATATCTAAACCTTGCAGTATTTCTTTTTAATACATGTTATATATTTAAAATATTTATAATAAATTTAATGAGTTAAGATTTTTGTTTCTTTACATTTTTTTTTTTTTTTAAATATTTCAAATAATTTCCTGTATAATCCATTGACAGGGGAGGTAATCTCGGTTCTAATTTTGTTTCCACGTGAAATCGATTTTTAAAAATGTCCAGTTGCCATTTACGTACTAGGTACACGGATAAAAAGGGTTATAATTTGGTAGGGTCTTTATTCATTTAGTGTTGTTGAATGTACAGTTTGCTGGTTGTTCTTTGACAACACTGCCACTGTCACTTAAAAAAAAGATGCAAAATCACATGTTCCTTTACTTTGCCCGACTTAAAAAAAAAACGCCGACGAAAAAGCTTTTTTCCTGCCCGGCATTGACGTTTTGTAACTCAATCAAGATCTCCTGAGTTAAAATAAGATACTCGAGCAGATTCGGAAATGCAAGTTCGTTCCGGTCCTTGGTTCACATATTATCGACGTTTCCGTAAAATCAAGGAATTTTCAGTGTAGAATTATTGAATTTTGAACATGAGCGGACGCGAGTACCACAAATATATTTAAAACAGTGATTTATTTCCTTACAACAAACAACACATTGAAATATCTTCGTGGTACTCGCGTCCGCTCATAGTTAAAAATTGCTCAAACGGACGGAAAAACTTCGGATTTTCATAAAATTTACGTTTTTCATGAGAAAGAGAGAGGTATTTAATATTTTTTCACACGGAAAAAAGAAAAATTATATTGATTTTTTGTTAGATGAGACACTATTCTCTTTAGAAATAGCCATGTTTCTTGGATATTATGCATTCTAATTTTAACGAAAATAGGGGGCCATTTGCTATAGCTTATCGTACCTTGTCCAAATTTGTGTCAAACAAGTTGAAGGATTGTTTTTATACAACATTCGTTTAAAAAAAAATAATCGAATGATGAATGTTGAATGTTGAATGTTGAATGTTAGAATCGAATATCGCGTGTTACAATATAACAATTTACATTGAAGCCACAATATAATCTAAATACATACGAAAACAAACAAGGCGCACATTTCGTACAGATTACATGCTACACATATAACAGTCAACGTAAGTAGGATCAACATCGATATTTTCATCCTCATACAACCCGTTTTCGGGGTATAATGAACATCCAGTCTTATGTTTTATATCCAAATAATTTAATTTTGGATGTAACGCGTCTTCTGATTGGCTAACGTTATTTTGTTATCAGCCCATAGACATAATTTATTGATGTGACTGTGACGTCATCAACGTTTTTTCGTGGTTTTCTACGGTTTAAAATGGAATTTAGAATTAAATTATAAGAAATGACTGTAATATTTCTTCTGTCTATTCGAAATAACATAACAAATGTGGTGCACACGGTTAAATAACCCGCTACGCGTGTTATTCAGTGTGCACCACATTTTTTATGTTATTTCTTCATAGACAGAAAAAATATAACAGTCATTCCTTAATTACATGAAACACATATTTGATTTCAAAATTTTTTTTCTTGTAATTGCCCTCATTTTTATGGTTCAGGTCAACTGAATATTTTCTATATATTGTTCCTTTTTCACATACGCTAAAAGTAGCAGGTCAACATTATTTAGTTAATAGAATGATTTAAATTAAGGTGTACATGACCATCTATCAGTGTTCATCTGAACTCTGTTGTGGATTCATTATTATTCGTTGGATACCAATATTCATGGATTTCGATAATTTACGTTGTTATTAAGGAACCACGGATTCCAATGAATAACGAATTACAAATTTTCTATAAGAATGTATGCAGACCTTGGCAGAACCACGAAATGATATATTCACGAATATACAACTTCTTCCCAAACCACGAAAATTGGTATTCACCAAAATAAATGAATCCAAAGTATCTCATTTGCATGGTTCATTAGTCATTGTTAAGCTAAGGTCACTTTAGCAGATACTTTAAGCTATAATCCAACCTTATTTTGTGTTTAGAATGATCATAAAGTTTACATTCCAGCTCCTTTGTTTTAACAGGGGTGATCTGAAACGGATAACACCTACCAGATCACCCCAGTTTGAGTTTCTTTGTTATGCATGCTTTCCTTTGTTCTGTAAAATTTTTGGCGGGAATGTCAAATCCACTATAAAACTTATAATTAATTATACGGAAATGACTATCTATCAAAATTAACGTAGAAAAAATCCAGTGTATATGCTGGGATTTGAACTCAGGACCTTTAGCATATCAAGTCACGTCACATACCACTACACCAGGACGACTGGATACGAACATACGGTAATTTAACATACTTAAAGGAAACACGATCTGTTAACAAGTGGGGCAAGTTGGCAGGCCTTTATTCAGTGGGGTTTACACCTTTTTCGTTAATAAGTGAGTTGTCAAACTGATTGTTCAATTTGATTTTATACTTTTTCAAAAGTGGGGCGAGTCGGTAAACAACATTTAACATATCGCTACTTTATAAAAAAATATCCCCAAACTTTTGTTTACTGACTCGCCCCACTTTTGAAAAAGTATAACAGCTGTCATATTCCTGACTTGGTACAGTCATTTTCTTATGTAGAAAATGGTGGATAAAACCTGGTTTAAAAGCGCTAAACCTCTCACTTGTATGACATTCGCAGTATACTGACAACGATGTGTGAACAAAACAAACAGACATAATCGGTAAAAATGTCGCAAATAGGCGTACACCAGTAACACGAACCCCAGCAAAAAAAGGGGGAGGTGACCTCAGGTGCTCCTGAAAGGCAAGCAGATCCCGCTCTAAATGTGGCACCTGTCGTGCTGCTCATGTTAATACAAAGCCGGCAAAAAGTCGGTAGATGACATTCATGAAAAGGGAACGGGAATGTCTTGTCCTTCTTGTCGCTTGTCTCTATGCTTATTGTGTATTTCTTCTAATAAAGGGGGCCACGTCATCAGTATCAAAGAAACACAAAAAGGCTTATAGACAAAGTATTAGCAAATATGAAAGAAAAGAATGATAATAGAACAATAACACAATGGTGGGATGTTTAAGTACAGAGCCACGTCATATGTATAAAAAAAAAAAACGACAAAAAGTCAAACGGACAAAGCACATTAGCAAATATAAAAGATAATACAAACAACACAATGACGGGATGCATAAGTACAAAGCCACGTCAAATAAATATCACAAAAACAGACCAAACAGTATAAAAAAAAACAAGTTACGTGAAGGATAAGACAGTTAAATTTAACATAGTGGTTTCTTACAGATAAATGATAGTCCAATCACTGAAATAAAGAACGGGTAAAACAATAGAATAACGTCTCAACAATGTTTTACACAAAAAAAGGCCGTTAGTTTTATCGTTTTAATTGTTTTACATTGTCTTATCGGGGCATTTTATAGCTGACTATGCTGTATGGGCTTTGCTCATTGTTGAAGGCCGTACGGTGGCCTATAGTTGTTAATGTCTGTGTCATTTTGGTCTTTTGTGGATAGTCGTCTCATTGTCAATCATACCACATCTTCTTTTTTATATTTAATAAGATGATAAAAAACATCAGTACGCAAAAGCTATACTTCAAGACCATTATTTGTGAAGTTCATACAGAATATTTATCAACAAGGTATCATATCAATGTTGCTCATTTGGGTTGCTCGCTTAATTGTTGTTGTACACTTGTTGTTCTCTTTAAATATGGTATGTTTGTTATTAACTTTATAAATTGTATGATTGTTGGTTGATTGATATATTGTTTAATCATATTATACTTAATATATATCATGTTCAGTGCTTAAATTCCCTTCGCCTGCCAAATTCCGCTTTAAGGATACACCAGGACCAGAATACGCTAAGCATCATTTGGCAAACCTTTTAAAATGTTGGGTCCTCAATTCTCTTGAACTTCATTCTTATTTAACCTTTTAACTTTTTCGAATCTAGCTTTACTGATTGCGTTCATATATAAACCTGGTATCTATGATGAGTTTACATACATTTTTTGAATGTGATTGTATCACTTATAATTGTATGTTATTTTCTTGTGTACTGAAAACCTACATATTGTTTTATTTTGATAACTTTACATAATGTACTTGTGTTTGGTAGCAAAAATCAATTAATAAATAGAAAAAGCTATCATTTAACTGCTATTGCAAAACATGTTAAATTCATTATTACTTTATTGCATTAAAAAATATGTTTTTTTGAAGTTTTCGTTATCTGCAAGCACATTTATTTCTTTTCAACGTTTTTTGATAAATGTTCTTTTTCTTACAAGTACTAAGGCAAAACGTTAGACCCGGATCTCGTATTTATTTCAGTTTTGCCAATGTTAGGCATGACCCTTCGATACCTAAATACATGGTTTGTTTGGTTTGTACCCATATAGTATCACCTACTGATAACTCGACGGTAACGACAATTGTAGCTGTACTCCCATCTTTGCTATCTCTACCATACATAACAAATGCATTTGCAATACTATTGCCGTTCCGGTACACTGAGAACTGGCCATGATTTGTCTGCGACAGAATCCAGGTAGAAATGAGATATAGTCCCTCGTACTCAATTGTAAACTTGCCACTACTTCGAAAAGAGGAGAGACTATCAATGCCACTCTGTGTTTTGAGGTTATTAAATTTCACAATTGAACCACTGGATAATGTAACAGAGGAACCAATACATGTTGTCATTGCCACTGAAAAATAAAAATTCAAATGTCTGAATGTGCTCTAATAAGTCAACAAGTGTATAACAACGTATAATGCTTTTTATAAAAGGCATATATATTTACAATGAATATTGAATGGTTTACTAATTCACTTAATCACTCAAATTTTGCTAAAACAAATTGAACGCATAAATCATATCACAACTGAAATCAAGACTACAGCAGATACAACGAAGTCTATCCCATAGCTTGACTTGCATCTTAAATTGACAATAATGGTTGGTTGAAAACAAGACTTAACGACATAAGAGATGATTTCATTTATGATGAAACGTTTTATGTCTATGATGAAACTTTCCAGCATCTGCATATGGAGGATGTATCTCCAAGATGATACGCTATTCAAGAGCTTACATTTCATTCAAAATTGTTACTGCTTACAAAGAAACTATTGAACAAGAGTTCCAAGAGTTGAAGTCGAAATCATTATTCCTTCAAATTTTACCAACGTCATCACGAGTTGGTCGACCGTTATGAAATATCTTTTTCACAGTCGACAACGGATATGTGCGAATTGTAATTATCACAGTCCCGTTCTCTTTAAAAGGAATTTGAACTACTGATTTCGACTTATAAATATGTGTGTACCCAAAAGAGCAACCCGACGGATGACTTGTGTTGGACCGGATCCATTTACCCTCTTGAGCATCGGTCATCCTACTGTGCTTGGTAGTATAAGTGTATATCAGTTTTTAGTTTTGTGTTTTTTCGTTGTTTGTTGTTTTATACAATGACCTTGTCAGTTTGTTTACGGATTATAAGTTCAAATGGTGCTTTGTTATATATAAATTTAATCACTGATGTTGGTGCCTTTTTGCAACCAATCACCGCCACCTCCTAAAAAAACATAACAAACGCGCATTCGGGATATAAGGAAGACGTTTTTTTTTATTTTTTATTTTTTAAACTCAAGCTTATTACAAAAAAATGACATAATATAATTGCGATTCATTATCATGAGTGTAACCATAAGGAGATGTACATTTATGGTTTTACGAGACAGACAAGACCAAGTTATGGCTTCCTAAGCACAAATCAGATTCATATATAACCAAGTAAGCAATGTGACCTTCTAAGCCAGTGTTGAAATTTATATCCAATCTAAGCCTTTATAACATATAACAAATAAAGAAAATCAATAACCGAAGTTAGAAACCTCTAGCACTACTGCTTTTAATCAGATGTTGTAGTTTGCCAATACTTGTGTTTACATTTGTCATGTCATTGTTAACACTACTCATATCAATGTTTATGTGTGTTTCTACATCTTCTAAGGCTTGTTGTATTCCAGTAAATGACACATTATGATTAGTTTCCATTTGGACAAACCGGAATTTTGTCTGTCTTTCGGAAATCAAAGTCATGTTATATAATGCACGGAAATCCCCACGTCTGGCATGGTCACTTACACCCAGAGCATGGACTTCCGAACTAATAGATTGTACCTGGGTCTTCAGGGATGAGAGCTCACTTAACGGTTGAATATTTTTTAAATTCATTAATGCTAATATTTCCCTGTCATGTTCGTTAACTTTGTCTTTGCATTTGGATAATTCATTTACTTGACTCTTTTGATTTGCTTGTAATATATCAAATCGTTTCTGCAACAATGTATAGTTCTTTAACAGTTCTTGGTATTTTTGCACTATTTCGTCGGACTGATTTGTTTCCTTTTGTGGTATCTGATGCTGGAGTGAGTCAAACATCCGCTGTACCTGTGATGTTAATACCATAAACTTCCGGTCGACAACATGACGTAAATCGTATGTTTCACGACGGTTTTCTTCTATTCCATTTTGTAAACCAGATTTAACAGCAAAAAATCAGACGCAGTTATGAATGGATTGCTCGAATTCTGAGGATTTCTAGTGTCCAAAAGAAATCCAATAGCCAAAGGGAGAACAACTAAAACAAATACATGCCGCATCATCACGATCACTATATAAAACCTGCTATTGTTTGAAAGGGTAATATAATGAAGTATAAGAATAACAAATATTTGTTCTATTTTGATATGTTATCAAGATTTTAATTTGCTATCGGTTGTACAAACTCAATCTTTGCCCCTGAAATCATTTGTTTAATGTAATCATTTGTGACGCACTACTTTGTAATACATAGGGACATGCAACCTCCGATGCAGAGTTCATATCCGTTCCATACATGCTCCGCAATACTACACTTAATATTGAGTATATACAAAGTATTGAACGAAACTGGTATGTTCTCTGCCCCGGAGATTGAGGGACATGTGCAATCATAAATAAACTCAATGAATGTGTTTTATATCAATTAGACTGTTGGTTTTCCCGTTTGAATGGTTTTACACTAGCTTTTTTTAGCCATTTCTAACTTGCTGTTTGGTGTGAGCCAATGTTCCGTGTTGAAGAGTACATTAACCATTAATGGTTTCCTTTATTAAAGTGTGACTTGGATGGAGAGTTGTCACATTGGGACTCATACCATAAAAAAACAGCTCGATAGATCATGTGATGTTCCTGAAATGCCCGACATGTTATGATTTTCTGCATAAAGAAATCAATTTGATCGTTCTATTAAAATCATGTGTAACTAAATGTTTAAAAAGCGCAATCTAGTCGATTCAACATTTTCATTGGGATATGTCGACTGATATTTGTTTGAGATAAGACAGGGAAGGCAAAACAATAAATCAAAGCTACAGAAAGTGTGAAAAGAAACCAATAAAAAAACCTTAGTAAACTCATATATGCGTGTACACTTGCAAATAAAATATTGTCACAAAGGATTACTAATTACGGATGAAATATCTAAATATATCCGTGATTGTAAGTGACACAGAGACTCCTATTAGAGGTTTCCCGATTTGCTACGTATCAGGTACGGTTGGTACGTAACACAACCGTTGCTGCTGTTTTGGGGGTATCATTTAACGCATGAAATTATCTTATTAATTTAAATTTAAAGAATTGATTTGCGTATCACCAAAAAACTAGCTTAACGATTTATTTGAATGCGATTTTAACGTTTCTAGAACACTTTGTTTATGATTCTTTATGGAATAACTTTCTTATGCACAAGTGGGTGAATCAAACAGACCTTAAACGAACTGAGTTGAAATTGAGACGACATTAAGATTCTATATATAGATTTTTGTTTCTGTTTGTTATAGGTATTTTGTTTTGGTTCCTTTATATTTTTATAGACAAAAGATTGTTTTCATACAGACAAACGAATTATAATTAAAATAATAACTATACACTACTTTCTAAAACACATGATACTGGTGTTGGTTATATTTGTTAACGTGTCAAAATTGCGTAGTTTTCGTATCTTAATTAGTTGTTGCATGATTTTGAATTTAGTTTTTATTATTAAAATTGTTTATTTCGATCATGACACAATATTTTTTGTTTGAGAGGATGAGGGAGCTGAGATTTCATTTTGAGTGAGAAATCGGAATTTTTCGATATTTTTTTTTTTATCTAGAAACGATTCTAGAAAGTAGAATGGAAAATCAGTATTTACTATTCGGTTGCCAAAAAAAACCCATTTCTTGAATCATTTAATGTTATTGACTAGATTAAGAATAATTGTCATATTATTATACAGATGCGGAATTAGGGGGGCATGGGGCCGGGGGAAGGGGTCCGCCCCTTTTCTGAAAAAAAAAGATAAATAATATAGGGAAGCATGACTTGAGCGGGGCCCTTTAGACAGTCAGTGGTCCCCAACTTATGAAAATTTTTGGATCCGCCACTGTTATAATGACTAAAAAACAATTGTACTGACACTTGTGTTCTTTGAATATTTTATGTGTGTATCTTTTATTTGATACTTTATTCGTACTTTAAACTTTTGGTAAAATTTCTCATACGTCTGAATGATGATTTTTGCAACCTATAAATATAACAATGGTATTAAAGATAATGAATTTGAACAACTAAAATAACCTACAATTTTAAATTATATCAAAATCCTCCTGATAATTTAGTAAAAACGAGTTAATTCATCAAAGGTGTTCCGTCGTGTTTATATTAATTCCCTGTGCAGTACCTTGTATACATTTTCTAAACTAATTTTACCACCCTCGATACCGAAACAGGTTTTGTTTTTACCTTTAACATTTTACATTTTGAATGGGGTCAATTTTTAATGTTAAAATTGCTCTTATTCTATTATCTTTTCTTAAAACCTACCCCTAAAATATGCCAACTTTTTTCATTTTATACTGTTACATTAATATTACAGTCAAACATAATATAAATAATGAATGTGCTATATATATAGCTTGTTGTTGACTGTGGAATTTCAGGGGAAATAAATCTTAATTACAAACCGTTCGTTGCAACGGTTACTAGCAACGGTTTGTTGAAAGCATAATCGAGTACACACAATATCGTTTGTTATGAATAGGTAACATATCTACATAAAAATTATACCAAGTTGTAGCTAAAAATCATCCAAATACCTTTTTAATGATTCATAAAAAAATGCATTGACATTAAGGACATATATGAATTAATTTCAAAAGATCAATGACGGCTCCCAGTTCGTACTACGGTTGGTACGGTAGCAAATCGGGGAAACCTCTATTAATAGAGATGACCAGGATATTGCCGAACGAACCTATCTCGACGAACAAACGTATTAGGAGCGGTAATTGTTTGTTTACAAAATGACTTAACACCAAAAGGTGTTGTTATGTAATGGTTGAAATGTTTGAATTGTATTCGGATGCAATAACGATAATAGAGAGAAATGCATTACATATACCAATTTTAAATGGTTTTCATGATTTTTCGACAAAAGACGTATAAAAGTGTTACGTATATTACGATATCATATAGTTGTTTATTATTGTTGAACGCATGATGAAATGTACATCACGCACAGGAGTATTCGAGTGCACCGACAACTTTTACTATACTCATACAGATATGAATGCATAATTTAGATGCTCTGAAACAATATGTAAATGTGATATTGTGGGATCGTTTCTGTATCTGTATTTTTAATTGGGTATTCAAGTTTTATATGTAATCTCATCGATCAGTTTTTAAAAATATATCATTTATTTAACCCGTTCAAAAATGTTTTTAAAAGGAGGGGGCTAGTATGTTAAATGTTGTCATGCATTTTTTTTAGTGTAATCTCTGTCCTTTTTATTTTTAACTCTATTCGGTCCTGCCTTTTATATAAGTTTGTCCTGACTTTTTTTTTACATAAATTGTCATCCGCCTTTTTTTTTACTCCAAACTCATGTCCTGCCTTCTTCAAATTTCATCCTAGCCCCCCTACTAAAAATCATATGGTAGTCTCTTATCATACCTGTCAGCCTCTGACGAAGCAATCTGTTTAGTGATAAACTGGTCATCAGATTTCATACAAGGCTTACTTGGTCCATTAACAATGCAAATGACGACATTAAAGATCACTTTCAAACCTCACAACAAATTTATAAGATAAATGCAGGTACTAATATGTATATAATTTATATACATGTATATGTCAAAATGACCAAAAGCGTTTGTGAGGTAGAACCACCACCCCTTTGTTCTTTTCATTGACTTTTTTGTTATTCTTATTGATTTGAATATCAGATTTTCCATGTTTTTACAAATTACCTATCACTACTTCGTATCTTATGCTTAACTACTAGTGCTAACTTTTGAGACCTCAAATTTTAAAACAGAGTCTTGAATATCGAGTGCACTTTTTTCTATTGTAGCACTCATTAAATTATTAATGTTTGGAGTAGGCTAATAAACAGGTAATATTTATTTAAACTACATGCAGAACCATGCAATTTCTTTCACTTCGACGAATATAAGTTGGATTAATTCATTAATATGTATAAACTGTCGCTCCCGCTTCGTACGATTCTTCAAATTATGCTTTCGTACGTTCGTTCGTCAATATCCTGGTCATCTCTATTACCAAAGATATAGTAGTGCAATATGCAAATCAATGTTTGTAATAGATCTACATGTATTTGTGTTATCGTTGATATCATGTTCAAGGTCGACGGAATAGCTGTTATCAGTTTGTAATCAACTTTTGAATTAACCAGTGAATGGACTATATCGTAATAGGGATTGGAAAGTTATAGAACAATTTACAATTAATGTAAAATACGTTTACTTTAGGCCCGCCTTGGATTGATCTCTCATTTTAAAATTGTATTATATTTTGAATATTGAAATAATTTGGCATCGACCATCGCATTGCAATCGTTAATTTTACTAATCCATTAAAAAACAAATCGAATAGAAAAGAAAAAAATATATAGAAAGACCGACCGACCGGTATAAAACACGTAAACCAAATGAAAAATATTGTTGAAAAAAAAATATATTTTTGTTTCTGAAATTCACAAACAAGATAGGAGAAATATCGATCATTATTCATGATACTGTGCTCTTAATTTGATATTTACGTGCACAGTTGATTTTACTAACGTATTTTGTCAATCTTATTTTTTCGGATACATTGAATACATAGTGTGCGGTTTAATAGGGTATTAAGGTTTTACATTGACGGTTAAATATTGTTTTTTGCTAGAAAATTCTCTCCAATGAATACTGACCATTCGTCCATTGGTACAGATATTCAAACGTTCGAAAATTAGAATACAAATATATGAGATATCAACACCATTAATCATATATTTTTTTCACAAAAAATATTCTGTTGACTTATAATTGCAATGATACAACCATACAACTATACGTTTACAAATACGCAACTTTGTAATTTTAATCTTTAATTTTGTTTAAACTAGTCGAAGGATGTTTTTAACTACTCATAAAAGTCACTAGGGTTATAATTTTGTACGCAAGACGATTTTAATTTTTTATGCAAGACGATTTTAATTTTGTCTAGAAAAGACTTATAAAAAATTGAAAACAACACGTTTAATAATTTCAATTCTGGATTTATAAATGACGCTCAAAGACTATCTAATTAGTGACAAATTTGATCCTTATACTTAATGAAATGATCATAACGGCGCCTTACAATTTAAAAATTATCTGAGTAGCATTTTTGCATTATTTAAGTCTACCTACAGACATTAATATTGTAGTTGTTCTATTTATGACATTCATCATGATCGCGACATGGATATTACAACTAAGATGTCTATCCTGTCGTTTAAGACTCAATAATTTGTCGGAATTACATCGACTGGAATTAAGCGTATTCTAAATAAGTAATGTCTCGTAGCATGTTTCTAAGTTCACTCCTGTTTAAAACCAGTAATTAACCTTGATACATGCACATGGTAATGGATATACGTGGTAAACGAAAGAAAAACATTCTTTAACGACCAACATGTTTTGACAAAAACTACTTTTTCTATACCTTGAGGGTATGCGTTACTTTAATCGTTAAAACAAATTCATCAATCAGATGCAAATCTTTTGTAGGGTTTTCATTGGTAACAATGTTTCGATAGTTAACCTTGCATTACTTAAGAAATAATAACTTTTCGAATATCTCAATGAATTTAATATATTGCTTTATTTCACATGTTCCTGACCAAAATTTGTACATCAGACATAAGCTTTCAATGAAACGTGTTGTTTGTTATTTGGTTTTGTGTGTATACGTATGTCTGTTTAAGTTGCCTTTACCAAGTCAGGAATATGGCAGTTGTTATCCATTCGTTTGATGTGTTTGAGCTTTTGATTTTGCCATTTAATAAGAGACTTCCTTTTTTGATTTTTCAGTATTTTCGTGATTTTACTTTTTAATAACATTTCAACAAAGAATTTCCCGAAAAGTTTATAAACTTATAAATCAACTAAAACTGGTAACAGTTTTTTTATTTCCTAATTCTATTAAATGTTCAGGTGTTTTATTAATCCTTAGTCGTTAGAATTGTTATTTACTTTAAGTGGTTGAAGGTGAAATCATTCGACATAGCTAAACGACACTTTCTACGTGTAATTATTACAACTCGTTGTATATTGTTTTTAAATACTCAAAAAACTATTTGGGCTCGTCTACAAATTTTATAAAATCGACACGGAAATAACGTTCTTAGACTCCCCTCACCGTTGATGCATCTGCTAATTATATTTAGCATCTCTTAACATAAGTTTAAATGTCTTGACCAACCTGTTTTGGACTGAGCTCAGTATTTTAAAAGATCTACCAATAAAGTGAATACCATATACAGCAAAACCATTGTGTTAATATTTTTTCTATTTGAACTGCGGAGACGAATTTTTCTACCTGATGATTTCCGTCTAGTATTCATCTAACATTCGTTATTGCATATTTCGTTTCGTTTAAAACATTTACAGTTTATAAGTTTTACAAAATTGACCTGTTTAAGTTATCTTTTCAAATTCCGCAATTAATATTGACATTGGGTGCTTTTATAATTTCATAACGTTTTATTTGTTAATATAATTCCAGTTCTCCTTTCTCTAACCTCATTACTTTCGGTTTTATTAAGTATAACTACTAAAAGTATTCCTTATGGCAAACGCTTAACTTTTGTATAATGTTACGTTTATGTACTTCTTATAATTACTTCCCTGTCCATTCAATTTGCATTACAATAAAACTTGTTTTGCTATTTAAATTTTTTGAATGTATGAAAATAGTGATTTAGGGATTCCCAAATGATATTTTTTTCGGAATCCAAATGATATATAAATACCTCTATGAAATGCATCGGTTGTAAAAATAACCAATCATAATAGCAGATGTCTTTTTAACTGACAAGTTCGTTTTTTTAATATGTATACAAAGTACATACATTTATTGTGTGCTGTATTTTCAGTATCTCTTCAATTGTTGGTGATTTAAACTAATATCCAAGATTACCTGTACACGAGAGTTTCAAGAAAAAAAGGTAAAAATCAATTGTAAAAGGAATAATATTTTCATTGTTGTTTTTTACATTATTCATTGTCGATATAGTGTCTTTTATTTCTAATCATTTCATGATCAGGTGTTTTGACAGGGTAAGTGTTCTGCTAAGCCGTGTTAGCCAATTTATCATAATCACAACTTTATAAAACACCTTGTTGTTGGTAATTATGAATAATTGTTAAGTGAAAAGATGACATAAACTTAACAATGTTTATTTAAAATAAAATGTCATTGTTTGGGTTTACCGAAAATTCACAGCTGCTAATATCACAGTTATACAAATACTTATGTATATTGAGATAATGACAAAATTTCCAACTAAATACATACGGTACAATAGTATAGACAATGCTATTGTTTGAGTTTCTTTTAGTCTTAGAATGTACGACAAAAAGAGACACAAATTTAAAGGTTATTTACACCTTGAAATCACATTTTATAATTTTCATAACAACATTTTAAATGTCAAGCTTTTTCAATGTACATTGTGTTTCATTTCTTTATGAACATCAAACAAAATCGTAGTTTTTATTTGCTTTTGTTTTGCTTCGTCTGTTTGTTTTTTTGGGTGTTTCTTGTTTGAACGGGATTGTTTGTTTCATATAAAAAAAAAATGTGGAAACCAACTTGTTTAAAGAAAAGTTGTTGTTAAACGTATACCCCCTTGCATGATTCATACATCAATGAAATTACAATCGTTCAGTAAAATAGAAACATTCTGCAAATCCTGACTTTTGACTTGAGCGTGCCGAGAAATAATATTAAACACAACCACCGCTGAAAAAGACCTGTTTTCATTATAATTTTTATGAGTACATGCGTTAATTGTCTATATATGTTTGTCATTATAAAAATAAAACGAACCAATAAATGATGCTGAATTAAACAGACAAAATATTTAACCTTTGAAAGATTTTTTGTTTACATCATCCGTTTCCGATTTGGTATCATGTCTTTGAAATTTTGATTTAAAGTTGTGTAAAAGGATACTGATGAAAAAAGTTTAAGAGACCAAAAACAATCTTTATTTTTGGTTATAATTTGCCATTAAATGCACAATGAACTATTTCCTTTGCATTCGTAGTTCGAGTTGTAATAACCTTTCTCATCTTGCCGTTCATTCTGTCTTCACTAAATAGCATCTGTACTTCCATTCCCGATCTAGATAGTTGTTTTTTGTTTGGATTGGTCTCTTTGACTATTTGATTTCTCACTAAAAGATTTATATCTTATTATGGTTTACACAAGCAGTTTGGTTATAAAACTTTTCCAAGGTTTAATGATGGCTGTTTAACATTATTACCTGCTGATTTGGTATCAATAAACTCATCTTAGCTACCAGGATTAAAATTTTATATATATACGCCAGACGCGCGTTTGCACTTGGATGAATTGTGGACTTTATCCATCGCAAATTTCGCACAACGGCTGACAAAGATAAAAGACGGGTTAGAGGAAGCTAGAACAATGATTAGATCTGGTAAATTGGGAACAGCAACAGGACTAAGTCACCACATCAGCAGTCTCCGAATTCACCTTTGCACAAAATGGCACTTGCAAACGTAGACACACACTGCTTTAGCTGTCGGTTGTAAACAAGAACATTTAGCAGGAGATTGTCGAAATAGAAGTAGTAGCAACTCACCTGGTGGGAATCGGCCAAGATCACCATTACAACAATAACAGCAGAAAGGACTGAACATATAGGCCGATTTGAAGTTCACCCATCAGAAATACAGAGTATATAGGAATCACATACTTTGGTTATACAGCAGGTGCATTAATTAACAAGTTTATCAAGTCTTAGAATGTAAGGCAAAACGATATAAGGTTATCAAATGTATAGCTTATTTCAAGATGTGGTAAGAGTCATATACACCCTGCAGTTACATTTATAGTAACATCATTAACATTTTTAGTGTCAGTTAACTTTAACGGGTATCATATATTTTTCTTGGATTTTGAGGTGTTTTTCGTGAGAGTCGATTTGCTTTTCGATAAACCTCGTTTAGTTAAGACTAAAATCAACTGTTTCTTTATAAAAGTCTGAATTGTAAGATCAAATAAATACGAAAATTAAGTGATTTTAAAGGTAAAAAGGCGGTAGGGGGATATAAACAATAATGCTTATTTTTTCATTATTGCTTAAATATAATATTTGTATATCATGTTGAAAAATATATTACAAAAAATCATAATTCACCGAGCTTGCTTTTATACTAAAGGTTATAACACATTGTGCATAGATAATAAAGTAGGAAGGAATTCAAAATTTGAATAGAAAGTGTACTACAAAATATAATTCTCAATCAAAATGTAAAAATGTAGCTCTCATGAAATGATTTCAAAACATTAAAAACGGGGTCACTGTCCTTTTTTCCCCCCTGTTTTAAAATAAAACAGGAAACATTTCTGTATATTGGTTTCTAAATGGTACAAATTTTGAGTAATCTCCCCATAAACAGGCAAATATAAGAAAAAATAAATATATCAAACAAATTTTACATTTATAAAATGTTATATTTTAATGAAAATTAGTATTAGTAAATTGCGATTCTTCATCGAAATTTGATGGCATGATTGAATTCTATACCTTATGTGTTCTACTATTTAACCATCGAAGATGGTGGAAAACTCCCATATTACGTTTTTTTCAACTGATTGAGTGGAGCTTGCGTTCTAATTTACATAAGGACAGTCTATTTGAAAATGTATGTGATAAGATTGGTTATCATTATAAATATAATTACTTATTTTGATCACCTTTCAGTGCGACCACAAGGACATTAAAAAGAGAACCAAGTGTATGATCATCATGATAGGGGCCGTATAACTCAGTTTGGAAATGACCGTATTTATTTTTGCCATAGGTTTATAATTCAATGTATTAGCGTTTGTATTAGAATGCATAAAAGCTTTCTATTTATAAGATTGATATTAAACGATATTTATAAAAATTGTAAAATCTGTATATAAATATAAAATATTTATACTATTTTTATTCTTCCTTAAAAACATGATCATAATACACTTATACTGCTCTCGTCAATTTGAGCAGTCAAAATGCGATGACTGTATATGTCTATGACATATACAGCCACTAACCCAATATATTTTTTTTCATGAATATTTAAATAGAAGTTTTTGAAATTACATTTAATTATTCATACGACCTCTTCAACCTATTCTTGTTTCCAATGTAAGCCTATACAATGATGAGTGGAACGACCTCAAACTTGTTTTTTTTTACAATTTTTTGAAAAATGTTTTTCACTTGTTAATATTTTTTGTTTGCAACCTATAAAGCAACATTTTTTAGGCTTACTGTTGACATTTTAGTCCATACTTCAACGAGTGCGTTCACCATCAATTATAGAAGTTTCCGAAATTACATTTAATTATTCATACGACCTCTTCAACCTATTCTTGTTTCCAATGTAAGCCTATACAATGATGAGTGGAACGACCTGAAACTTGTTTTTTTTTTACAATTTTTTGAAAAATGTTTTTCACTTGTTTATATTTTTTGTTTGCAACCTATAAAGCAACATTTTTTAGGTTTACTGTTGATATTTTAGTCCATACTTCAACGAGTTCGTTCACCATCAATTACTGAATTCAACAGGTAATATAAATTTCATTGTGATGTATATTTCTCCGCTGCAGGATATGAGGCCTTTTAAAAGGGCGATTTTTTCCAATATTTAAAATCAAGAAAATAGCATTAACACATTGGAATACAATTGAATAAGTTTTTTTTAGATTGCAGTATAAAGACAATAATATTGCATTGACTTGCCCTATCAACGATGTAAGGATTCGTCCCGAAACGGCGAAATAGCTCGTATTTTCCCGTTTTTAAGCCTCATCCTTATATCGCTGATATGTCAAGGCAATGCACTATTAATGTCTATATACAATTAATGTTTTCAATTTTTCCGTTAGAGTTTAACGCTTCTTATATTTCCTATTTAAGCACATCAACTAGTTCGGATCAATTATTCTGTATTTCGAATTATGGTAGAGCGTAGACGATACTTTCCGCTCAGTCAAAAGAAATGGTTTACAACTTTTTAAAAAGTGTATTATCAATGTAAATGCAATGCGTAAATAAATCTAAGGAGTTCTATAATAACAAAGCTTAATATTTGATTACAGGAGCCTCCTTGTCGTACATTGTATAGCTTAATGAAATGCGTAAATAAAACGGTATATGCTTCAAGTATAACAAATGGATAAAAGTAGAAACAGCATACGTTAAAGCAAAAGGACGATACGTTTGGTACAAATGTGAAACAGTAAAAAAAACAAAAAAACGTAAACAATATTAACAGAAGAGAAAGCACTACAAGTACAACAAATAACCGTAATACGTATGTAGTGTCCAATTCATTTGATGTTCCTCATTACTCTGTTTGCGCAGTAATTGTGTGAGAAGTCCATAAAGTGGAAACAAGTACGATCGTAAGATTACCTGAGATATGTTAACGATGGAGTAGAGGATATCATGCGGCTGAGAAATGGGAAGTTGACAATTGAAAAATGGTTTACCAGAAAATTTCATTTAAATACAGTACTTTACATTTTAATCTTTCGTTAATCCTTATAATGCTTTTCTCAATGTATAACCATATGAAAGTATCATATATATTATATATAAGAGAATATCTAAATGAAATAATTTATTATGTTGTCTCCTTAATTTTAGATTTACTACTTTCTAAGAAACAGAAATATGGCCGAGATAACTAAAGCAGAACCAAACATATATGTAAACAATATATTTGATAATGTGAACACAACTGATGATGCAATGTACGAAAAATGTTTTGATACTGAGGATCAATCTAATTATGACCAACTTTCACCAGTTTCAAAAGAAAGACCTCCAGAAACTGTCTTCACTATTGCCAATAAAATACCTACCGATCAATCCATACAACAAGATAATTGTCTAAGTAAAGAGATACAAGTACCTTGGCGGTTACTAGTTTTCATTAGTTGCTTTCTGGTCACAATAGTTGTATCAAATGTTGCCACCTTCGTTACAACAAAAAATAAATTTTTGGAAAAGAAAACACAACGTAAGTTTATACATGTAGTCATATATCTCTAGAAACCGTTATATTCGTCTGCCCTGTAATTTACCGATTGTGTCCTTTTTCTTATTTTGATTCCTTGTGAATTTGAAGGTGAATGATGCATGTTTACTTGGAGACGCTCACCCTATCAACGCATACTTTTGTGTCCTGCATTGAGATGTCTTTTCTAAATCGATTTGCGAAATTTGAACTGTCTGCTTAATTCAAAACCAGTGTTATGCTACCCTATCATAGAGTTTCCCATCCGTATTAGAAACGCTAGACATTATTATCACCAAATGCCACAAACTATCTCAAGACACATGTATAGACATTTTTGTACAAATGTGAAGATTGCCAAAGCAAAAATTCAATATAATATGTAAGCTTCAAGTACGTTGCGGTCTGAAATGTTATATACAAAATGTTTAATTGCTTGTTTTCTATAAACTAAACGAAACTTATAAATACATATCTTTACAGATATAATGTGTAGTTCATCCCCATGTTTGCACGGAGGCGTTTGTGTAAACGATGACGAACACTACTATTGTAGCTGTACTCGGGGATTTTCGGGCACAAACTGTGAAGGTAGGTTGATACATCAAGCGGTAGTAACAGTGTAGTTTATTAAATTAAAATGTTTAAATATTATTTTGAAACAGTTATTTATTTATGTTGATCGGTATAATATAACTACTCTTTAGGATCTAAAATACACATTTAATTCATTTTTTTAAAATTATTATACATGAAAAGGAATATAGCTTTTCGAGTTACCAGAAGAAAATAATTATTATGCTTGCAATTTGAAGAAAGACAATTAATAACAAAAAATAATAGCGTATATTAAATCACTAGGTTCTGTGCAAATAAGTATATATATGTGTATCGTCCACTCTGCTTTAAATCTCACTATTGCCTGCATGAATACAGTTAAACAAATTTTTCTTATTATAGATATTCATGCAATCACTGCAAGATTGGGATCAGTTATGAAAGAATACGTAATCTGTATAATATTTAATCTGTCATTTTCTGATTTCAGTGACACCTTGTACTGGACTTAACTGTTTGAACGAAGGATCATGTGACGTGTTGAATGGAACATTTCATTGTATATGTAGCTCTGGCTTTTCAGGACAGTTGTGTGAAGGTATTCCTTTATAAATTATTATATTGATTACACATACAGGTTAATTGAAGAAATTATAACACTGATAGAAAATCGAAAATTTCAGTTATTTTAACTGTAACGGATATTAATAGCTTGCTTGAGACGTTTTAATTCATCAGAACATATAGTGGGTTATAAATCACAAATATCACGTAAATGGTTTACTCTAACTTTACTGTAAATTCGGATTTTTTTGGGATTTATTACAAATCGGTTAAGAATAAGCTTCTCTTATTGGATAACCAGGGGCCAAATGATATTCTTTATTCTTCAGTAATAATTTCCATCGGTCATTAACAGGATCTGAAAACCGGTCATTAACGCACATTTACATGTTAATAACCGGTGGTGCGTGGTTTTCTCTTTTTTTACATGGTTATGACCGTTGGGACGTGATTTCTCTGTTAAGAGAGATTACTCTTTGATAAAGCATTTTCCTGTTCTTAATTTAATATTGAAGTTGTTGAAATGTATACCATATGTTTTTGTTAATTACAAAATTATAGAAAACTTTATTTTGTATTCATATACCGAAAAACTGCACCTAAATGAATGGCAGTGACTTATAGTTATCACTTTGACTGGTCTTCTATCTTTCCTGTAGAACACGTTCAATTTCTCGAGTTGCTTTAAACAACTTGAATTTATGAGATATTTTAAAACATGGTTCTTCAATGAAATAAACATAATAGTTTTTGAAGAACTGGTCATTATCGTGATAAATTGACTGCCCGTACCACAATGGTATTGACTGCAACATCGACAATGACCTCGCCTACGACACAGTCAATATCGATGTCTTAGTCAATATCACTGGCATGTGGGCAGTTCATATATCACGATAATGACAAGTTCTATGAATAAACAACTATTATGTAAATAGAAATAAGGAAGTGGGGTCAATTGACGAAGCCACAACTATGCGCTGGCGAACAAAATATTTAAATATAAGCAATTTGACCTTCAACCATAAGAAAATCCCATACCGTGTAGTCGGCTTTTAAAGGCCATGACGCTACACATGTAATAGAATTGAAAAGACTTACATTTTATAACATAAACAATTTACGAAAATCAAATATGACATACAACTACTGAACAGTATGCTCTTGACCTAAGAATGAGGCGGGGTTAAACATGTTTGTCAGCACTGAATTTATCTTTAGTATAAGTCAGTGGTGTAATAGCACACCATCAAAACAAAAAAAAGTAGGCTTACCTCGAAAGATCAGTACGAGACAAAGATATTACTAAACAAAAACTAAAACAAAAGACACAAAAAAATCGAAATAAGAGTACGTGCAGTTACTGAAAGCTATTTCAAAGCAAATAACAATTAAAACACCAATCATGTTTTCAAAGACTAAATATCAATCGATACCCATCCACCGGAATAAGATTAAAGTGACTTAGTGATTCTTGTATCAATGGTAAAGAGTTGACATAGTTCTAAAAGAGGAGCAAAATTTACCAGAGGGACATCAAACTCATCGATCAAAAATATAAACTTAGCCATGATTAAAAAAGAAAAAGAGAAATAGAAAAATAATAGCACATAGAAAATAACATAGAAAACGAATGACTAAACATGAACACCACCAAAAGACTGGGGGTGATATCAGGTACTCCGGAAGAGTAATCAGATTCTGATCCACATGTGGCAGCTTTCGTGTTGCTCATGTAATTACAAATCCGGTAAAAAGTATAATTTGGTAGGTCACATTCGTGAAAAGGGAAAGAGATTGTAGTTACGACATGAGGAACCTTCCCGATATCATCTGTGAAACCGTCATTCTATTACTATCAATGAACTCGTGATGGCATCCGTAAAATGTACGAAGGGATGATTTTAAATTCTCCATTTGAAACTCTTGGTTAAATAGCTTTCTTGTGGGCCGCAACCTTCTATCAAGGAAATCATGATAGGAAATACAAGCACGGGAATAAGGTATCAACGTGTTTCAATCGCATTAATTTGATTTGGTATTTTTCGTCTGTTTATCCATTTATAAATATTTAAATTTGTTCAATAGCATTTTTGAAATTTTTATTTAAATTCGATGAATGAAAATCCAATGTGTAATTTATAATGTCAAAGATTTCATTTCATTAAATTTCAGAGCTTGGACCATGCATTTCAAATCCCTGCTTCAATAACGGCTCATGTACTGTATCAGAGAACTCTTACAATTGTAGTTGTCCAAGTGGAACATACGGCAGTCGTTGTCAAGGTGAGATGAACATTACAAAATCAAAAAAAATGATATCAATAAATGAAAACGCAATAAAATAAGTCATAAATATTAAATAATTATAGCAAAAATAGAATCTGGCTGATTTATTTACAAAACAAGAAACAAAACCAAATTTGATATAAACAAACAAACTTCAACCTCTGAATTACAGGTACATGGCAGTATAAACATGTTTGTTGGCACCCTACCTAATTTACAGCCTTCATATCCTTTCAAAAAGACAACCTTTCCGTGAACAATAATCAGTACTAGTATGTTAAAAAGTTTTTACAGTTACAGCTAAGCTTCGAAATTTGTTGTTTGTGACAGACGTTTTAAGTAATTTTTGGTAAGGAAACAATTAACTATGCACCCGTTATTCATAGATTACTTTTTTTGAACTCTGCAACATCACTACAAACACGGATTTAGCGTACGAGTTCGGGAGTATTTATATAAGGTCAGGTCAAAAGATACTTCACCGTGCTGATAATTATCTGAAAAATAGAAAAGAAAATCATAACTTTTGTCCTCAATGTCAATGTTATTGACAATGTTTGCTTAGACTTATCTTTGTCTAAAATCAGGCTTAATAGATTTTTAAAGGAAACTATCATTTTTATATTGACGTTGAATAATCAGTTATTGGATACACATTGAAGTTACTGTGTAAAAACCTTCTATTTAGAGTGCAATTAAATATACATGATTATGAATTATAAAATTATTTTGCAAACATACCTTATTATAACATTTTTATACTGGATTAAGCATGTTAAGAAAATTTGGAAATATCAACATGGCAAAGTGGCAAATGTGCTTACCAATAAGACTACGGTGGTCAAGAAGTATTTATAAATACTAAAGACAAATTTATGTTAATCAGAGACAAACGCAACTTCTTCCTCAACCAGACTTTGGACTGATTATTTTCGCTGATGATAAGAAACCTAGGAAAAAAGGACCGGGTCCAGATAGAAATATTTAAAAAAAATATCTGATTAATTCAGTAAATGACTCTATAAAATGAAAATAATAGTACTAGTATAAAAATATGTATCAAAATAAACGTAATTTTCATTTCAGTCCAGGATCCGCTCGGGTGTGTTCTAATAGTTAAGATAACTCTTAATAAAAATGTGTTGTATATCTCCTGACCCGTCAGACGTTAGAGGTAAACAGTCCATATTTCCTGTGAAGTACGAATATCAATTATGTTATGTTCCCTATCAAATAAATCAATGGAAATAAGCATGTTTTCATTCAATTTCTCGAAAAAAATCAAAATGAGTACTGTTTACTGACGTCATGAAAAGAACGCAGTACGTAGATTTGCAACAAAAAGACATACTTTCTATGTAGTTATTGCATACGCTATAAAAAGTTTATTTAAAGACTATTTCAGAATTGAATAAAAATAAGGGGCCATTTTATAATTTAATCGGAACTACTCTTTTTGGAAATTTTTAATATGTGCACCAGCATAACTGTGATTCATTTTCCAGCGAAATTTCGCCACCCTTTATAAAAAAAATTTATGGTAAGGGAAATATCATTGTTACGGACTTGTACACATACGTAATAGGTTTTAGATTGTATCGTTTGCTTTATTGTGAAGTAAATAAATGTTAAATTTATTTTAATATTTCAGGTCTATTTCATGAAACGATAACATCTCCAGGATATCCGTTGAACTACGACAACTCAATGGATATTGTTTGGAAAATTGATGTTGGATTTCGAAACACTATCTTATTAAGGTTTACGAATTTTATCCTTGAGAAAGATTATGACTTTGTGAAGGTATGACAGTTGCTCTTTAAATAGTTCTTTCTCTACTATGTACGGATTCCGATTTCAGAGTTAGCATATAAATCTTTATAACATTGTGTCATGGTCTGTTTTAGAACATACGGGTGTCTAGGGTTTACATTATTCAAAGGTTATGTGAGGTTTTGTCATCACGTATTGTCCGTCGTCGTCTGGTGTATTTTTTCTTCTTTTAAGATTTTAACTGCCACGACTGAACTGATTTCAATCAAACCTTGTTCGAATGATCTTTGTGGTAGTTTATGGAGTTTTTAAGCCCAGCTAGTCAACAAAAATGACCCATATAGGCTAACAGTAAAAAAACTAAGATTTTTGATTAGAGTTATTCTGATGATTTCTGATGAAGTTTTTTCGACAAGCAAAAAGTAAAATCACACAAATACTGAACTCAGGGGAAAATCCAATCGGAAAGTCCATTGTTACATGGCAAAATCCAATGACAAAACACGTCAAAAACGAATGAACAAGAACTGTCATATTCCTGAGTTGGTACAGGCATTTTCAAATGTAGATAAGGCGCCAAACCATATTATATTTTCTTCAAATGTTTCATATATCAAAAAGGCAATTTGTAAATGTTGCATAATGTGTTCTTTTTGATGAAATGAATATTAGTAAAAGTTACAACCTTTTTATTGATCTTCCTTTAAACTTGTTTCCAGATCTATAATGGACCTTCCACATCCTACTGCCTTGTAGCAGAGTTAACTGGCCGTACTCTGCCAGTAGAAGTATCAGTCATGGGAAGATATTTGACAATAACATTTACATCAGATAGTTTCTTAACATACCAGGGATTTCGTGCAGTTATTTATAAAATACCATCAGAATGATGTGTTATCTTTAAAACACAATATCCAATCTAGACCCGTCAACTGTTTAAGGTCATACCAATAGATGCACTGATCCTGCAAATAACGCTTTTGTGGAAATAGTTTCCTGTTTTATACATTTTATATATCTTGCTTATTGTTAATGTACATTTTATAATAAATCTGCATTGCAATGTTTGTATTGTTCCGTTGTTTTCCTCTCATTTATGATGTGTTTCCCTCGGTTTTTATTCATTACCTGGATTTGTATTCTCTCGGTTGATTTATACTTTTTGAAAAGCTGTATACTACTGTTTCCTTTATTAATAATATTGATTATGCGAGTATCCTAGAACACTATTCCTACCGATTTTTGTGAACTAAAATTAAGATCAGAAAAACACTTTAGCTTATGAATACTTGCCTAACTACTAGAATGACTATATTATATGAAATAAGGAGAATTATTGCTGGTGAGAAAATATATCGATCCGAGACCAAATGATGCGATTTTATGCTCATGTAGGTCACCGTTTGGCCTTCAACATCGATATAGGTGTGTGTGCCTTATCGAAATATGTATTCCATGTATGCCTAATAAACATAGTCTTCAGATTTATAGAAAGTAATAACCGATAATATTAAAATGAATGACTTTTATGGTCTCCAAATTACACTGTTCTGTGGATAACAGATGCATTGGTTAGAGTTATAAACTAAGAAAAGCTTTAGTCACCTATCTAGATCAATATCATTGTAGTCCTCGATACAACCTTTTGCCAATGAATTACAAAAATCAGTTATCATTCAAAAATTTCTACAAAATACTTGCACATTTTGAAAAGTCCTTAGAAAACCTGTTGCTAGTCTAAAAAGGCAAAGCTGACCGTAGACGATTATGGCTGTTCTAATCATAATTGTTTTAGTTTTAATGACCTTAAAATTATAACAGTTGTTGTCTGTTCGTTTGATGTGTTTAATCTTTTGATTTTGTCATTTGATTAGGGACTTTCCGTTTTGAATTTTCCTCGGAGTTCAGTAATTTCGTGATTTTACTTTTTATATTTATTTCGACCTCAAATTTTGCTCTTGTGTACACAGACCTGCAGAAACATAATTCTTACAAAAATATTGCACTCACTTAAGTTGGTATCATTAATTTAATTGATTATATAATAGCTGTTTTATATTGATTGTTGGTTGCTCTACGCCGCATTAGCACAAAAAGGCTATATCGCTGCGATAGCTGTTTTATAGATAGTGCATGTAATGTCAACCACTTAGGAAATATACACATAGAAGATATGGTATGATTGACAATGGGACAACACTTTCCAAAAGACCAAATGATATACAGCTAAAGGTCACCGTACGACCTTCTTCCGTGATCAAAGCCTATACCACAAAATAAACGATAAAAGGCCCAGAAATTACAAATGTTAAATACTCAAACGAGAAAACTAACTTCTTAATTAGTGTAGAATTTCTTTTAACGTAAAAACAAATATTTAACACAGAAATAAATGACAAACAGTTAATTACAGGCCCTTGATTTGGGACCAGCACATATATACAGAATGTGGAGGGGTTAAACATGTAAACGGGATCCCAATTATGTCATAATTTGGGACAGCGTTGTAACAGTACAGCATAAAAACGAACTCTATAAATCATTTGAAAAAGACAACTTATCAAATGGATACAAATAGTAATACATAAAGCAAAAAGACAGAGCGCACATGGACGGGTACTTTTACAACCACACAACAAAAAGACACAAAGTACAAGGATTACTGAGAGATAGTTCAAAATCAATATCAACTAATAAAATAAATCATGCATCTAAAACTAAATAAATAGACAATATAAAAAAGAAGATGTGGTATAATTGACAATGAAACAACTATCCACAAAAGACCAAAATGACACAAACATTAACAACTATAGGTCACCGTACGGCCTTCAACAATGAGCAAAGCCCATACCGCATAGTCAGCTATAAAAGGCCCCGACAAGACAAGGTAAAACAATTCAAACGAGAAAACTACCGGCCTTATTTATGTTAAAAAAAACTGAACGAAAAACAAATATGTAACACATAAACAAACGACAACCACTGAATTACAGGCTCCTGACTTGGGACAGGCACATACATAAATAATGTGGCGGGGTTGAACATGTTAGCAGGATCCCCCCTCCCCTAACCTGGGACAGTGGTATAACAGTACAACATAAGAACGAACAATAAAAATCAGTTGAAAAAGGCTTAACTCATCAGATGGACAAAAATACAAGTGGACGTGGTCCGGTACTTATACATCCCGATTCAAAAAGACACAATGAACAGATCTGAGAGTACTCGCAGTTATCTGACAGATAGTTCAAAGCCACTAACAACTAAAAAAACATCATGCAACTAAGACTAAACTATCAATCCGTACACATCCAACATCCCATGGATTGAGTGTAAAGACATCATAAACAGCCAGAGAAAAACATGACCTTGTGCAATGCCAAATTACAGGAATCGACAGATCACATACAACATCGAATGGATATAGTGTAAAGACGTCATAAACAACAAGAGAAAAGCATGACTTGTGTAATGCCAAAATACATAATTCAATAGATTGTAGATTCATGAAAATGCATATGTATAAAATAATTCTGTTTATGCTGCACTCGTTCTATTTAAGCAGTCAAAGTGCGTTGACTCTATTTTTCTATGTCATATACAGTCACTGACCCGAGATCACTTTTCCTCATGAATATTTAAACAGAAATTATTTAATTATTCATACAACATCTTCAACCTGTTCTTGTTTCCAATGTAAACAACGAAGCTTGGAACGACTCAAACTTATTTCTTTTGCAATTTGAGGAAAAACTTTTTCACTTGTTCATATTTTTGTTTGAAACCTATAAATTATTATGCTTTATGCTTAATGCTAAGATTTTTGTCCAAACTCAAACAAACTCGTTCGCCATCGATTGCCGGTTTCAAACAGGTAACGTACATTTCATTCATTGTGTTGAACATTTCTCCGCATGACATGAGGCATTTTAAAGGAGGATTGTTCTCAATATCTAAATCAAGTAAATAACATTGTCACATCAAACAACAATTATTTTTTTTCTAGATTGCAGTATAAAGACAATAATAGCGCATTAACTTAACATATCAACGATATAAGGATCCGGCCCGAAACGGTGAAAAGCTCGACAGAGCCTCGCAATTCCCCGTTTCTAAGCCTCATCCTTATGTCGTTGAAATGTCAAGTCAATGCACTTTTATTGTCTATTTAGTCTGCTTTTAATTGACTGAAAACGAAATCAATATTGATATCAATAAAACAATAATCAAAGATCATACTCATAGATTATTTAACAGTACAAAAACAAATATGCTATTAAAGTGGCACAATAGACAACTTCCGAGTTAATCCGTTCCGTTGATTCTTTTGTACTGAGTCACGTGATATCAATTTGGGGGTATGTTTATTTCCGGTTTGTATTATTTACATTGAATACCCGAAAAATTTGCATTTATAAAATATGTTTTAATATGAAACGGAAGGCTGCAATTCCGACGACAGGAAACGCGGAAGATACGTATTTATGGTAGGCATACGTTTCTTCCAGTTACCTTCACCTGCAAACCAAAACAGGCGATGGATGGACTTAATTAGGCGAGAGATTTTTGTTCCTGGCAAGTTCTACCGTCTGTGTTCTTGTTATTTTATTGATGGAGAATCAAGTGTGATGCACCCCTAACCAGAACTTTTCGCCTCCAAAAACTACAAGGAAGTCAATGATCAGAGAATGAAATCTTCCATCTTGAAAAGAGAAAACAGCACATTTACACCAATTTACCCAGCAGTGATACTGATAATGAGATAAGAGAGGCACCCAATGAGCAGACAACATCAAGATCATACCTGGTAACTACTTCCTTTATGGTTTTAAAATTTTTGGTACAATTTGATTTTTCTTTCAACTCTTTGAAACTAAGACTCCAGGTAGAAATATTGTTCTTATTTTTTTGGGGCCTATTATTATAACTTTCTATTTGTAATGGGTTCATTTCTACAGATAACGTCTTTTATCTATGTATGTCAATCTCATAAGGGATCATACCACATTTTCTTGATTATTGTTGAAAGCAGTATATTTACATACCAAGTCTTCTTTTTATGTGATATAGGGGCCTGACATTTGTCTTTGTTATTAGTCATATTGGGAATCATACCAAATCTGTTTCCTGCTTATTTTTGTAGTTTTTGTATTCAATCCAAATAACTTATTCGCAATACCTCGTCCTTTAGTTTGAATTCAACAATATAACATAGAGTTATGAATAATTAATATAACTCATTTAAAATCATGTCAGTCATCCAGATCAACAATATTTGTGTAGAATAAGATAAGCTGAATTCTGGAAAAGTCAACATAAATTGTTATCATTTAACATCATACAGAAACGCTTCATTGGATATATTTGCAACTAATAATTCATTGGTAGACGTGTCATAATGTAGAGCCTGTGGGTACATCAGTCCATCTTTACTTGATAAGAGTTGTCTGCAAATTTGTCCATTAGGAGATATAACGACCACATTGTGAGTATAATTCCCCGCTACATAAATGTTGTCATCAATGTCTACAGAGACACCTTGTGGAGACAGAAGAACATTTTTATCACAGAACGTCCACAGTAAGTTACCATGGTAATCACAACAGGTTACGCTGTCATTATGACAGTTTGTGTAGAGCAGTTTGTCATTGAATGTTGTAACGTACGCAACATCTGGAAATTTGGTGTTGTTTACATTGGTAATGGTTTCGTCATTTAAACTGATCATCTGTATTCCTTTCTCCCGGGCAAAATACATCAAATGTCCATCCTTGTAAACTACTCCAGAAGTGTATGAATCAACTGTTATTGATTTCTTCACTTTGTGCCTCTTTAAGTCGATTATATTAATCTGATTTGATTCGCCGGAGGTTACAGCAATAGAATCATCACCAATAAATACCACATCGAACGTTGGACCAATGTTTTTTATTTCGAAATCTTTCGATCCGTCAGACGTGAGTACACTTATGGTATTGTCAATATACGAGGAGAATACCATCCTATCACCAGGAAGCAGCGAACAACCATAGACATACGAACATTTTGTATTGATACGTTTCCGTAATGTCACAGTCATGTTGTCAATATTTCTGGTTACCATAATCTGGGCTTGTTTGTTCTTGCGTTTTAGGATAGAAAAGTTACATGGATCAGACTTGACATTAATGTCTCCAAATTTTTGCACGCTGGCCGTTATTTGCTGTAAAGACTTCTTAATCAGACAAGAAATATTGACTTGATTTGTGGAGTCACTTGTAGCAAATGATTGAATAAATTTGTCTTTGCCTGCAATATCTTTTTCGATATCTTTCATTGTTAAAAATGTTTGAAGTTCAGATGCATGCTGTTTAATACTAGCAAAGTTTTCTTGTAATTCAGTTATCTTGTTTTGCTTCTTTTTCAGAATAGTCAGCAGTTTTTCTATTTTGTTTTTTCTTTTTGTTCAACTGTCAATAATTCTTTTATCAAGTCCTCCTGACGTTTATCAAGGTAATGATTAACATTTGTCCTTGTTTGTTTTATTTCTTCTTCGATTTCTCTTTTCCTGTATTCTAGCGATTTTAAATTTTCCTTCCTGTTAGTGCTGATTCGTTTAATATTCTCGACGACTTCCAGCAGGTTTTGCTCAATTTCATGAAAGGCGTTTGAAGTTTTAACGTTTTTAATGATGTCATTAATGTCTGTTAAACCTTTACAATCGTTGTGAGATTTCACACATTTCTTACAGCAAGGACAATCGTGTTTTGCACAGAACAGCTCGTATTTCTCATTATGAAGTTTGCAGATCTGAGCAATTTTGAGGACTTCGGTGGGTAACTTTTTGTATTCGGAGATAGAAACAGCTTCGTGGCTTTTTGATGCTCTGGAAACTGCGTGATAATTTTTACACTCTTCACAAAGTCCTTCGTCACATTCGGAACACCACACTACTGATTGTTTGGTAATCTGAAGATTTTCACAAACACCACAAATATTCCAGTTTGTGGCCATTATCCTACAAAAGAATGAACTCTTCAATTAAAACTTTATCATATTCAAATCATTATCTATAAATGGTCATTTTACTGAAAGATTCTAGTTTATTATTGGTTTTCTTCTCATCAAAAGGAAAATGTCAGTTTTTATGCGTGTTCAAGTCGAGCACAAATTGAAAAAAAAAGACAATTGTGGACCTATAATATTGATGGATAGGGATTACCAGTAAATAATTGAATGTATATCTGCAAAAGAGGGTACGATTCGAAGGGGGGTAATGTAGCCACGCAATAGGTCCTATACAGACCTCACAGTAATTAATGCTATGCGTCTTCAACCTGCCCAGATATGTCGTGAACTCATTTTATTCAACTTCCCTATTTCTGTCGCACGTGGCTGTATATTTATACATTTCGCACGTATTTCCACTTGACCATGGCTCTTACTCCCGGGAGGAAGACGTACAGGTGACCATATCAATATATAAAACAGTTGGTGTAAGTTTAAAACACCATTTCTCAATTTTGTATGTACATAGTTTTTGCAATTTAAACAGAGTATATTGCTCAACTTTCTTTACTTAACAAACATAGTAAACATGGTAAAAACAATTAATGATCCTAAAATTTTCTTGCTCTCTTATAATGACTTACAAAAATTATCGATAATTAAAACAAAAATAACCTAAACAAAACACCATATAAAATCGATTGGAATGAAAAATAAAGAATAAATGTAGAAATAGGCCACATTGATTACTAAAGTTAAACATTCAACGTGTTCAAACATATCCAATAAAAGAACAAAGTAAAATAAAATATCAATTAACCTATAGCTAATTCTAGATTATTTAGTCGTATTGTGGGGTGTGGATGTCTGTGTAAATTGTAACTATATAATACAGCGCAATAACTTAAACACATTACAAACCTAAATACGTCTTATAAATCGGACATTACTTTGGAAAAGGAAGGTAAATGGTCACATGATTTAATGTTTGTAAGCCAGGGGAGATAATTTGAATTAAAAATAGAATAGAGATAAATGAATGTAAACATACAGAAATGCACCTGGTTTCCTTTTATATTCGTATCATGAGTTTATGCAACTGTATCACAGGCACTTGTCTCAGAAATTCTCTTCCTGCATACCTTTCTATAACACAAGGTACTTTTGTTTAGAAAAATGTTAGGTGGGGACGAAATTCCGTTATTTGCCATTTTCAATGCTGTCAACCCCTGAAACTTGTTATATCGTAAATCTAAATTGATTTATCTTTACAATGGTGTATAACACGCCTACATTTGTTGTCGGAATCATCCGTAGCAACCCTACATGAAATAATCAGTAAATATGCAGAAACCATTTTATATGCTTTAAATCAATATAGTAAAAGGAAAAAGAGCGAGATAATATTTGAGATCACTGATTAAGCATTGAACCTTACCATATATTCAAAGAGAAGGGAAAAAACCAACAGTATTCCTGGTAGCCTGTTTGTAATCTAATTCATGAAAAAAACTGAACAAAAGACAACTTTGTTGACAATATATTGAACCTTAGACAACGTAAACAACAATAAAGATACTAAACAAACTAGAAAGAAAAATCAATGCAACACGGTGACACTTATGCAACACAAGAACAACCGCCAAAAACAATTTCACCAGAAGGTCTTACCAAAATCCATACATCATACGGTGATTTTTTCTGTCTAGTTTCTGGAATGCATGTACCACCAACATAAAAGCCGTTGTCATCAAATTGAGAACGAATCTTCACAGAATCAATATGATTGGTCTGGAATAGTTGATACCCATTGTCCATTTTATAACTCTTAAGTTTATCACTGGACCAACCACAATAATACAGCATGTATACCAATATGTCACCAATTTCAATGATAGGAATAAATCTCAGATCAGCGGACCACACAATACTAGAAAACTCTAGAGCTGTGACCTCCATTCTCTCTAATAGCCAGTGTACGCATTGTCAAACTGAAAATAGTGATGTCAGGTTCCATGCAATCCGTTCTCCTCGTTCAATATAGGCAATTGAAGTTCCAAATCTAGATCGCAAATTTTAACCAGATGCTCTTTTCTATAAAAGTAACAGGTTATGCTTCTCTTTTGCAGAAAACCTTTCAAATCGTTTACATTTTGAAATGTGAAGGCCATTTCTGATAAAACCAAAATGCGTATACATGCCTAAAACCATTCGAATTATAATTTGTTGATGACAAAACAGATATTAGTGCCGAGGTTAACAATATTTTAGGTTTTTTACCACCAAATCATAGTACGTTACATCCAATTGCAAACGAAAATATTTCAAAAAAATATTCCCTTGAATTTGACAGTTGCAGGTTATTAATCCTGCATTCCATTGCAGTAAAACATTTCTGGGTCATAAACATATATCTTGGGTATTTCAAAGCACCATTTTTTTATTTTGGATTTCTATGGAATATTTCGGAATCTTGAGGTAACATGGTTACCAAAGCTTTTAAACATTTAACAAAAGAGGTGGACATTTGATTGATTAACTTCCAGTGATGGTTATTTTCTTATATGCAATGGAATGTTATGTGATTTTTTTTCTATAGTGCTGGGCAGGATAAAACTTTATTCATGCCAAGTATTTTTTTTTATTACTAGAAACAGAGATTTTTAAAAGTGAAAATTTAACAATGACTAATAGGGGGGAATCAATGGTGGTATTACACCTTAAAAAAATCTTTTACAACCTTAATAAGACTAACTTTACTAATAAGTTTGTGTAAAGGTTCGATGAGTTTACACGTTTCACATGATTTTCGCTCTTTAAGTATTAAAATACCGTAAAATTTAGCATGTGAAATAAAGATTTCTACAGGTTCGACCAAATGTACCTATCTTTTGAATAGTTTAGTATTTCGTTTTTAAATAACTTATAGTTAAGTAACGAAATCCCTGATCTAATTATTTATACATAAATCAATATTTTGGATGCAAGAAGGTTTACAATTTCTTTTAAAATCCCTTTTTTTTAGACGGTGAATGCACTAAATTGTTAACCTAATGTCAAATGAAAAATATTTCATGCATATTTTTTGGACACTAAAAGCATGCAATAAATCAAATAGGTCAATTCTATTTGGACAAAGGTTGGTAATTTGATATTTATTTGTCAATAATTACATTAGATGTATGGTTCATTATAATACTTTATTCTGATTAGCTAACAGCACATCACGTGTTATTCCGTAAGCAATTGTATCACTCAATAATACTTTTCATTCATGATAGCACGTGGTCCCACAATAAAGTGCACAGGTGAATTAGATAAAAACAATATAAAATTCGTTTTTTCTTGATCATAGCTAAAAAAAATGTAATTATAAGTATTGAATGCTTCTTTTTGTAACTTCATAGGGTTGTACAAGCGTTGACCGTGCTCACATTTTTAGAATGAAGCGCTTCCGCGCTTCATACAAAATGTACTTCGGTCAACGCTTTTACACCCCAATGAATTTACAAAATGAAGCATTCAATTCTTAAATGTTTGTCACGAACTAACCTCTAAAGATGTTAATACAAGAGTTCAAGATTGTGCATACATCGAGCGAGCTTGATATCTTGTTTTTTAAACGTAAACCTAAATAAATTACTATTTAGGATTTTTTGCAAATAAGTCACTTTTAATGTCTTGCAGTTTAAATTTTAACCTAAACAATAATATCTGAAGCTATTTTGGATGTGAAATAGAATATTCTGATGAGAAATTTATTTTTGAAGAATAACAGCTGTTCTGTTTCCCTTTGATTATAATGCTTTTTTGTGTACTTCTGTAATGCTCATTAAGAAAATCTATTAATTTTTAAATACAATAGACAATAGTCTAAAGTTAAATCTGTCACCTTGTGAGATAAACGTAGATTAAAATAACGTTAATAAACGGACTACTGGCGCTGAAACACATACAATACAAATTGTAGAAAGAATATAGAATATTTATTACTAATAATACAAGTATCTGTACAAAATATGTATGTGTGGATATTTGATTGGTCGCAGATAAAATGTTTAACCAGTTCCAGGGAGACAAACAAATCGATAGCCAAAGGATTGAAAAGAGCATATCGGTGACCCTATGATAACATAAGTGTCAAAACATCCCTCATACGTGCAAGAATGGACGGAAAACCCCTTCTGTTTACACAGACCTCTGAAAACAACAGTCTCTCCGATTTTTTAAATGCAAAAAACCTGAATTATGTGTACTGCGGAGATGACACCTCCCTCCTGATACCAGAAGTAGAAGGAGATTCCTCTTGATTACAAGAGTGAACCCGAGGAAATTATCTATTTATCTTATAAATCCCCATTCACCGCCAAACATTCTCTGCGCTCATTTGTCTGGTGGGAAAACCTTAGCAACACCGAGTACGAAAGTTTCAATGGCAGCCTGAATGATATTTAAGAAAACGCCAATACCGACTTGTGACAGTTGGCAGTCGTCATGTCTAAATAAATTGGGTTCAGAGGCTTTGATAGCTGGATACTTGAAATATATTGGCCTTCGGTCTTTATAAACGATCTTACGGCACCATTGGCTCTTTTCTAGCTATTTCTACTAACTTTGGCGTTAATGTTCAATGCCAATAGGGCCTTGAAAAAAATGTCTGACCATATTATTCTGATGTCAGGTGTAAAAACCTTCATTCCTAAAATGGAACATTTGATGTTCTCTATTAGCTCTTTTGATTTCATAAATGCTAAATCATTTGGACCTAGATGTATAAATATATAATTTGGGTCTGGCCACTTTTTAATTTCACTTTCAAAAGATGAATCCAGATCTTTCCATTTCACTCCTGATTTAGTTATCCATTTAACTTGTACTCCTAGCCTATTCAAGTTAAGGTTTTTCCCACCAGATCGGCTAGCAGCTGTTATGTCAGTCCAATGGGGAATAGAAGATCCCATTATCCAAACGGTTGACTGCAGCTCATGACCTACAAACCGAAAACTATATAAGGAGTTTGTTATAATTAGGTCTTTCCACCTTTCCGTGGAAAGACCTATTGGATTTCTTCTGATTATTATTAGGTCTTTCCTCCTTTCCGTGGAAAGACCTATTGAATTTGTTCTGATTATTAGGTCTTTCCACCTTTCCGTGGAAAGACCTATAGGTTTTGTTCTGATTATTAGGTCTTTCCACTTTTCCGTGGAAAGACCTATAGGTTTTGTTCTGATTATTAGGTCTTTCCAACTTTCCGTGGAAAGACCTATTGGATTTCTTCTGATTATTAGGTCTTTCCACCTTTCCGTGGAAAGACCTATTGGATTTCTTCTGATTATTATTATTATTTTTTTTTTTATTCTTCCGCCTAATTCTTTTCTTGCGTAGTATTGATGTTTCAAAAGATGTCGCTTAGATATTTGGAATATGATATCGTAAAGCGTATGCACTTTTAAAACTAACCACTGCGTAACCAAATACTTTACGTTGTAAGAGTTATCTCCCCAAACACTGTTTTTCTTGTGGCCACTACTCCTTCGCAACCATAAAAGATTACGACAAATTTATTTTACCAAATTGCTCGTTACATCCTCAGGATGTTCTGTTTTGTTTTGACCGAAGCCGTATAGAGACTCCATATGAGAGTTAGTTCCCCTTTTGTATTTGAAATTTTGAAATGTATTTTAAACTGGAAAACCATAAGTGATAGAGACCTAGGGTCTTTTGTTTTGAGATCATTGGTCCAAAAAAATGAAAATTAGGTAAAGGTCAAAGGTCAAGGTCATATTCTAAATTTTGATTTTGGCCTATTTTCACTAATTTTCATTAACCTTATAAGATACCGACAAATTATTTTTACTAAATTGTTAGTTGCGACATGTCGTAACTTATATATTTTGGTTAAAAGGGTGTGTAGACATAAAATGGGAGTTTTTGCCCCTCCTATATTAAGAATTAAACGTAAAGTGACTATACATATTACAGACCTAGGGTCTTTTTATTTGGGGTCCCTGCTTTATGACCTTGAAATATAGGTCAAGGTCATCAGTAAATTTGACGTTCTAGATTTTGACCTTTGCCCAAAACTCATATTTATACATCATTAAGCCATAGGAACTGACATTTTCAACTGAATTTTAATATTTTCATATCAAAATAGATCCTTATTGGTGGAAAGACCTTCAATTGTTCTCTGAACAATTGGTTTTTAATTATTTTTTTTTTCTTCCGCCAACTTTTTGTCCCTTCACTGTTTTTTTGTTTCGCAAGATGTCGCTAAGATATATGGTATATGATATCGAACAGTTAATACGCTTCTGAAACTGACACCGCGTAACAAAAAACTTTACCTTGTAAGAGTTATCTCCCCGAACACTGTTTTTCTTGTTATCTCTAAGGCTTCGCAACCGTATAAGAAACCGACAAATTTATTTTTCCAAATTGCTCGTTATATCCTCAGGATGTTCTGTTTTATTTGGACCGAAGCTATCCGGAGACTCCATATGAGAGTTATCCCCCCTTTTATGTATGATATAAGTGATTTGCATTTCTAACTGGTAAACCATAAGTGATAGAGACCTAGGGTCTTTTGATTTAAGATCCTTGGTCCAAAAAAATGAAATTTAGGTCGAGGTCAAAGGTCAAGGTCAAATTTATAATTTTGATTTTGGCTTATTTTCACTTACTTCATTAATTTTATAAGATTGCGACAAATTATTTTTACTAAATTGTTAGTTGCGACATGTCGTAACTTATAAATTTTGATTGGAAGGGTGTGTAGACAATAAATGGGAGTTTTTGCCCCTCTTATATTTAGAATTATGCGTAAAGTGATATTACTCATAAACCATACATAATACTGACCTAGGGTCTTTTGATTTGGGATCCTTAGTTAGTGACCTTGAAATTGAGGTCAAGGTCATAGGTTAATTGGACGTTCTAGATTTTGACCTTTGCTCGAAATTCATATTTTTATATCATAAAGACATAGCAACTGACATTTTCAATTGAATCTTAATATTTTCATATCAAAATAGATCCTTATTGGTTGAAAGACCTTCAATTGTTCTTTGAACAATTGGTTTTTAATTATTATTATTATTATTTTTTTATTCTTCCGCCTAATTCTTTTCTTGCGTAGTCTTGATGTTTCAAAAGATGTCGCTTAGATATTTGGAATATGATATCGTAAAGCGTATGCACTTTTAAAACTAACCACTGCGTAACCAAATACTTTACGTTGTAAGAGTTATCTCCCCAAACACTGTTTTTCTTGTGGCCACTACTCCTTCGCAACCATAAAAGATTACGACAAATATATTTTACCAAATTGCTCGTTACATCCTCAGGATGTTCTGTTTTATTTTGACTGAAGCCGTATAGAGACTCCATATGAGAGTTAGTTCCCCTTTTGTATTTGAAATTTTGAAATGTATTTTAAACTGGAAAACCATGTGATAGAGACCTAGGGTCTTTTGTTTTGAGATCATTGGTCCAAAAAAATGAAAATTAGGTAAAGGTCAAAGGTCAAGGTCATATTCTAAATTTTGATTTTGGCCTATTTTCACTAATTTTCATTAACCTTATAAGATACCGACAAATTATTTTTACTAAATTGTTAGTTGCGACATGTCGTAACTTATATTTTGGTTAAAAGGGTGTGTAGACATAAAATGGGAGTTTTTGCCCCTCCTATATTAAGAATTAAACGTAAAGTGATATAACTCATTAACTATACATATTACAGACCTAGGGTCTTTTATTTGGGGTCCCTGGTTTATGACCTTGAAATATAGGTCAAGGTCATCAGTAAATTTGACGTTCTAGATTTTGACCTTTGCTCAAAATTCATATTTATACATCATTAAGCCATAGGAACTGACATTTTCAACTGAATTTTAATATTCATATCAAAATAGATCCTTATTGGTGGAAAGACCTTCAATTGTTCTCTGAACAATTGGTTTTTAATGTTATTTACTTCTGTTCTATATGTACATATAAACAAATTGAAAATTTGAATTTTTGTTTTCACCAAGGAATCCTGATGTAACGCTCAAATGCACCTGACGACCACCTTCCCCATTTTTTAATAGCTTCGTCATTATTACCAAGGATTGCTCGCATCTGTGGCGGCTCCAATTCTAAATGAATTTCAAAAAGTTAGGGTTAGGAATGTTACAAAAATTGACTGACTTTCTTAGCATATCTGACAGTTGATAACAGGCAAGCGGTTATCCGTCAAAATGCATAAATAAATGATTAAAACCTGAAACCGCAGGACGTGCAGCTAAATATTTCTTCAAGGTTAACACAGGGCAAATGCTTGCGTTATCTCTGTTTTTATTTATCACAATGAACGTTGAATAAACTCTCTGATCCATTTTACTTTTCTTAATGTTAATTTTTAATTGACAATCTGACAAGATCACATCCGACAATTACAGTGCCTCGGTACTAGAATCAGATTTATTTTTTGTCTTACTGTCAAATTCTCTTACACTTAACATAGCGAAAAACGCCAAAATAAATGAAGATTTAATTAATAAAGATTCATAAGTAGATGAAAAAATACTAGGGAGAGCGTCTAGAATCTGTCGTAATAATGGTAATGTTACCGGGGCCCTATTGTCTCTCTGTAGGTGATTTCTGTGTAATCCTTTAAGCATTTTTGATACCACAAAATTCTTAGTCGTATTCTCTAAAATACGTGCCTTGTGAGAAAAAAGAATGCCACATATATATAAATGAACTTTAGTTGGAGTAAAATGCTTCAATGATAAATAAGCGATGAATTGTACTAACTGTTCAACAAGAACTGCCCATACTTTATCCAGTGAAACAGAAGTTGGAATGAAGCAAGAATAGATTTTCCATGTATTTACGGCTAACGAATCGGAAAAAAAGTCTAGCTGATTCCTCTATTATAGAATTCATACTTGGTTCGGAATTGAAGTTGGTGTCAAAGATGCATTTGGTGCTAGGTCCCGGAAACGGGACCACTGTGAACGAGAAATAGCAGCAGCTATAGTATTACCTGGGACGTGATCTGCTTTAACTAATATGTTATGATGTAATTTTTCTAGAACTAAACGTCTTACTAAAATCATGACATTCGATGATTTTGATGATTTCTTATTAATAATGTGCACTGCTCCTTCGTTGTCAATGTGAAACAGTACCTTTTTGTTTCTAAGTTCAGACCCCCCACAGAATGATCGCTACCATGACTGGAAATAGTTCTAAAAAGTAATGTTAAACAATAAACCGCGCTTATGCCACGTTCTCGGCTATAACCCGTGAGCACATCTACCCTTAAAATATATGCCAAAAACAAGTGTGGACCCCCCGGCACTGTCTGTGTAAAATTCGAGCGCCTCGTTAGAGTTCCATAATCTATCTTGCATAAGAGTAACACCGTTAAAATTTTTCAAAAATGATTTCCATTTTTTTGTATAACAAAATGTGTGTATGAAGCTAAACAGATGCTATGTGAGAAATTTATATCGTGCTTTACACTCTTAAGAACAAATCGCACGTGGTAGTAATCATTCGTAACAGACAGAGGCGTTCATAAATGTAAGACAGTGTAAGAGGTCACTTTTGATTTATAATACAAACATTATAATCCAAAGACAACATACGCAAGTATCCTCATTAAATTCAGTTATCTGATAAACAATAATTGCTATTGTCAAAAGAAGAAGTCATTGCTAGCGCCTATTTGCAAATCTAATATCATAAGACTTGTGTTTAAACGAAGATTGTGTGATTTCCGGTGTTAGACCTGTATGTCAGTTATGAAGCTGACACATATCAAGACATATTAAATTAACTCCTTACATTATCAGTTATTTTGAAAGGCAGAAACCATTCCCAATCCATCCAACCATTGTCAATTCCGTGTTGATTCCTTTTCATAGAATAACCCTTCCTTCATCTGTTGCCAAAGTGAACTAATTATTTCAAACTCAATTGTTTCCTAGGTGTGATTATGTTTTTTTTGTGTTGATTGTATTGTATTTTAAGGAGGCTCGCGGGTATAAGATTTTCAGAAAAAAAATAAACATTTATTTTTCATTACAAATTTTATTTATTACCTTAAGTAGTTGTTACTTTATCATATGGTACAAAACTCATTCCAAAAAATCATTTCGTGTTGGCCCCAGGTGACTTATCATTGAAAAAGCTCCAAATTATCTCCCTTTGGTGCAAAGTGCCATATTTTGGCATTAAAATTGAAATATCTTTTTTAACTCATCGGTGATCTATATTTTTTATTGTCGTTTTCGAATAACCTGTATATAAACTAAATAATTGTAAAATTTAAGCGATTTCTGTAATTAGTTCTTTTTTTATTTCAATATTACCGTTATTTTGCCTATTAGTTCAACAGAAAAAAGTACATTAACAAAAATGTATGTATCTTTCAAAGGCAGATTGTGAGCGTAAATGAACGGTGGTCCAATTTTTTTATTTCATTTTTCTATTAAGTACCGGTCTTTGTAAGAATCATGCAGGTTCCTGTTGATAGGCGATTCATGACCCATCTTCAAATGTTTTTATATTTTGTTTATGAGGAGGGTATGGTATGAAAATAAGTTTCATGTATTAATTTTTTTCTTTTGAACCTTGGTTGCCATGGAAACCATCCTTACAAAATTTTGCCTAAATACGTTCATAAGTAGCCTTTGAAAATTGAAATATAAGGGGTTTTAAAGTCCCATAGAAATAAAGTTAATCAATACAAAAAATATGTATATTTACAGTATTGACAAACAAAACCCCTAACTATACAAAAACGTTAAAATTTTGAATTTACTAAATAGTTTGTTTCCATAGCAACCATTTAAAAATGTGTTAAAATTCGAAAATGAAAAATTTCAAAAAATCTTTAATTTTAAATCTGTTTATCTGCCAAGACCAACAATACCATGAAATGTCATTGACAAATTTTGAAAGACCACATTCTATATATTGATAAAATAAAAAGAAAGTCATGTGTTTTTTTTTCTTTAAAAAAATAATTTTAGTCAAAAATTGTCAATTTTCACCAAAATTCAGATTACCAAACAGATGAATACTGAAACATTTTGAACTGAAAAAGCTAAAACATTCCGTTTATACGTGCATTTCTGACACAAATTTGGTAATTATAAATGAGAATATATGATCGATAGAGATATTTTGGTAGAGAAGGAATTTTTTTCTCTCTGGGCATGGTGCCACACCCCCCTTTTTTCAAAATTCAAAAAATTATTAAAAATTTTAAAGATGGAATTCAATTGTGAACATTTTGAGCATTAAAACATGAAATTTCTTCAAAGGGTGAGCGCAATAATAGAAACCCCCTACACCATTTTTATACGACCCCAAAAACATTTTGGGATCGTTAATGGTATGATGTCGTCGTCTGCGTCGTCTACGTCGTCTGCGTCGTCGTCGCCCGAAGACACATTGGTTTCCGGATAATAACTTTAGTTTAAGTGAATAGATCTTCATGAAGATTCAATACCACAAAAGGAAGGTTGGGATTGATTTTGGGGATGATGGTCCCAACCGATTAGGAATTAGGGGCCCAAAGGGGCCCAAATCAAGCATTTTTTTAGTTTCAGGATAATAACTTGTGTAGAAGTATTTCAATTGCTTTGAAATCATATCGCAATGTTTAAAACCACAAGTAGAAGGTTTGGATTCATTTTAGGGATGATGGTCCCAACCGATTAGGAATTAGGGGCCCAAAGGGGCCCAAAACAAGCATTTTTTTAGTTTCAGGATAATAACTTGTGTAGAAGTATTTCAATTGCTCTGAAATCATATCGCAATGTTTAAAACCACAAGTAGAAGGTTTGGATTCATTTTAGGGGTAATGGGGTCAAAGTTTAGGAATTAAGGGCCAAAAAGGGGTCAAAACAAGCATTTTCCTAGTTTCAAGACAATAACTTATGTGTAATTGTATGGATCTCTCTGAAATTGTACTACAATGTTCAATACTGCAATGGAAAGCATGGGATAGAGTTTAAGGGTTATTGCTCCAAGGGGGTTTAAAAAAATTGGGGGGGGGGGGATTTTTTGTTTACGATTTTGAAGGGCTTCCTTTTTTTCAAAATTTTTCAAATTTCGAATTTTGAAAAGTTTCAAGAAGAAATCTTCAATTGCACAGTATTGTGCAATAGATTTGTTAGATCTTTGACCACATTAATTTTGTGACAAAAACCTATATTATTTCAAAAATTTGATCACAATCCAAATTCAGACAGAATCAAGCTTGAATATTGTGACCAAATTTGCCCTAACTGTTCAGGGTTCAACCACTGGGGTCGTATAAAGCTGCGCCCTGCGGAGCACCTGGTTATATATTAAGATCTTTTTTTAGAAATGGGGAAGGTGTCAAAGAGACAACAACCCAAGCAATCAACAGAAAATAGCCGAAAGGCTGAAAACTGAATGAAGGGTAGCTGCGTCCCTAATTACACTTGTTTTGTGCAAATTGAAATTTAAAATCTTTAAGTGCTATTTCATGGTCTTTAAAATTGACTCTGTCCTAGTTTCATAAATTTTTCATCAATGATTATTTGTGTCTTTCAATATATATCAATGAGTGGCTTAAAAATTCCATTTAAATGTTCTTTGTATCTGTCGTTTTTTCTTCAAAAGCAAAAAAATGCATTTTACCCCTATGTTCCATTTTAGCCATAGTGGCTAAGTTTCTTGAAGTACAAGGAAATAAAATACAAAGTTTATACAAGATACTCCCAAGTTGGGCCGAAATCAATTTAGCATATTCAGAAGAAGACTTTTTTTAAAGTAAGCAAACTAGATGAACAAATTGTGAAAAAATTCTTTAAAGGGCTATAACTCCAGAAGGATTCAATTGACAATTTTGGTCATATAAACTTATTTGTAGATCTTACTTTGCTGAAAGTTGTGCTGTTTACAGTTTATCTTTGTCATTAATAATATTCAAGATAATAACCAAAAACTGCAACATTTCCGTACAATTAACAATTTAGTGGCCGCAACCCAACAATGGGTTGTTAGATTTATCTGAAAATTTGCTCTCAAGGCTTTAGTGTTTGAGATATAAGCTACACACTGCATGTTACCCCTATGTTCTATTTTTACCCATGGCGGCCATGTTTTTTTACAAAGTTGAAAATAAAACACAAACTTTATTCTAGATATCCTAAGGATCATTCAGTTTAAAGTTTTACTGGAATTGGTTCAGTAGTTTCAGTGGAAATGTTTCAAATATTTAACACCGAACAGACGACGACGGACGCCAAGTGATGGCAAATTTCACAGTTCCTTTGAAACGGTGAGCTAAAAAAAACTACGTCCGTCCTATTAGAAATAAACTGAAAATAAAAAATTGAAAACTTGTACCATCGAGAGCGCTAACGAGGCCACTTTCCATAAATTTTAATATTTTTAAGGGTCATAACTCTTTAAAAAAAGTCCATTGTCCATCATTATAGAACTTAATTTCGAAATTTTTATTTATAAAAATACTATTTTTGATATAACAAAAATAAAAAAATATTTTATTTTTTTTTGTCTTAAAACAGCGGTTTTGATAAGAAAATAACACTCTGTAAAGATTAGACCAATGGACAGTTTTAAGCTTGGTACAGTGTATCCAATTTCATTATCTATGGAAAATACATTGCCTTGTATCGTTTCTTTTGTGGACTAGTATACTATTGCGCAGAGTCAGATTATGTACACATAATGGCTGTTACTATTTACCTCCAATGTAAATCGACATGTACATCAAAACCTTTATGCAAACACTTATTTGTCACTATGTCAATTTAACTGGGTTAAAATTGAAATTGAAGAAGAACTACAGAACCTTTCTTTCTATTCTAATATATAATAAATTAATCTAACTTATGTAAAAGATTTGAAATACATGCGGAATGTGTCCATTGGACACAGATGATGCTCGCGCTTGCATACCATAAAAGTTATAAACGGACATAACTGAAGAACAGTAAAAGTGACACTTACCAATTGTGTACTAACTTTTATGGTGATAAGTATTGTGTAAAAGTTTCATAACATTTTGTTCAGGCAAACTAAAGAAAGAAATACAAAAACTTTTTTCCTCTATAAAGAGGGATTGCATAGAACAGTGAAAGTGACACCACCAAAATTCAAAGTTGATCTGTATTTGGTGGTTTTAAGCATTGTGTATAATTTTAATAACATCTGGTAAAGACAAACTAAAGTTAGAGAACATAAACGGAAAATTCAGCATTTTTTCTATCTGTAAAGGGGCATAACTCTTGGACGGTTTAAGTGACACCACAAAAATTCAAACTAAGTCTGTGTTTTATGGTAATAAGCAATGTGATTAAGTTTCATAACATTTGGTTTAGGCAAACTAAAGATAGAGAACAGAAACCAACTTTGGGACGTACTGAAGGACGGACAAGGGTAAACCTTTTAAAATGCCCCCTCCGCCACTGCGGGGGCATAAAAATGTGTAAATATAACAATTGATTAAATTAGGCCAAAATTCAATGAATGGTCATTGCACATGGTTGTCATAAAGGTTTGAGAATCAAAACAGTATATAATAGTTAGGACCAGCAAATTGTCCTCAAGGCCACAAGGAAAATATGTTTTGAGAACCATAAAAAAAAATCGATTATTCTGCCGTATACAAATAATAATCAGTTAGGTTTTTAAAAATAATAATAATAGACAAGCTGTCCTTTTCCACCATATACAATAGAAACATTGACAAATTCTTGAACAATTTAATGTAGATCGTTGGTATATTTTTCCTCAGATAGAACATGTAGAATTTGTATGCCCCCACCGTAGCAAAGGGGGCATTAAGTTGTACCCTTGTCCGTAAGTACGTCCGTTCCAGAGTTATACCATTCTATAAATGGAAAAAAGTGCTGACTTTTTTGTTTCCGTTCTCTAACTTAAGTTCATGAAGTTTGCCACAACCAAATGTTTTGAAACTTATACACAATGCTTATTTCCATAAAATTCAGAACAGTTAGAATGTTATTGGTTTAACATGTACTGTCAATAAGTTATGCCCCTTATAAATTGGAAAAAATGATGAATTTTCCGTTTCCGTTCTCTCTTTTTCGTCTGTCTGACATAGTTCATCTTACACTGACCTCATTTTCTTAGAACATTGATAATGTTAAGTTAATATGATACTTGTATTAAAATCTTTACATAACACTTACAGAGTTTCAAAAGTAATTCAATGATAAATAAAACCAACCAGACCTTTCAGGGTGAACCTTCTTGCTTAACAGATCTTAGTCTAGGTTGAAAGTTTTTAAAGCATTAATCTGTTTCAAAAACCAACAATGAGTTGCATGAAATTGTTCCTGTAACTTTTTTATAGCCATTTTGAAAGACAAAGTATCCTGAGCTATTTTTTTTTAAAATGTTCATTAAGATTTGTTTTTCTAGATAATCATGTTATGCTCATTGTTGAAGGATATACGGTGACCTGTGGTTGTTTATTTCTATGTCTTTGCTCTCTGGTGGAGAGTTAATTGTCTCATTGACAATTACAACACATCGTCTTATTTTTATACATAGACTTACTAGTAATTAAGTTTTGGATTCAACATTATTCTTTTTCACTGACAGCATCAGTCTTATATACGACAACGGGTTATGCGTATTACCAATTTTTTTTAAACTTCTGAGAAATCTTACAAATAAGATTGAAGGGAGGGGGTACATATGATGCCCTCAACTTTAGAAGTTGTGTTATGCTTAAATTCTTAAAATACTTAGTTCACAAATAAACTAAATGAGATACCACGTTTTTTTCCAACAAATTTTATAATTTTGAAAAAAAAAAAAAAAAATCGAAAAAAAGGGGGGTGGACCATACCCAGAGTGATGATTTTTCATTTTGTACAAGTCTATCTTCATTTACTATATATTTTTGTTTGAAATTAACAAATGCGTGTCAGAATTGCACATATAAATGGAATATTTTAGCTTTTTAAGTTACTAAATGTTTGATTATTCATCTGATTGTTAATCTGAATTTTGGTGAAAATTGACAATTTTTGACTAAAATTTTTTTTTAAAGAAAAAAAAACGCACGACTTTCTTTTTATTTTATGAATATATAGAATGTGGTCTTTCAAAATTTGTCAATGACATTTCATGGTATTGTTGGTCTTGGGAGATAAACAGATTTAAAATTTAGGAGTTTTTGAAATTTTTCATTTTCGAAATTTAACACATTTTTAAATGGTTGCTATGGAAACAAACTATTTAGTAAATTCACAATTTTAATGTTTTTGTATAGTTTGGGGTTTTGTTTGTCAATACTGTAAATATACATATTGTTTGTATTGATTAACAATATTTCTATGGGACTTTAAATTCCGTTATTTTATATTTTCAAAAAGGGTCTTTTTTCACATATTCAAGCAAAATGTTGATTTGATGGTTACCATTGCAACGGGCATAATACAGGGAAAATAAAGACAGAATTTTACTCATCTACCAAAGTTCTTATGATATAGGGCAAAAAAAATTTACTTCTGTGACATGTCATGAATCACCTTCTGCATGAATTTTACAAAGACAGGTACTTAAGTATAAGATAAAGTTAATTTATAGAAAAAATATAGGGAAATCCTATATTAAATTAAAAAAAAATGATTTAGACCCGCGATCCCCCTTAAGCTTGGGATTCGTAAATCGAAGATTTCAATGTAGCAAATTCGGGTTACACAGCGACGCGTATTTGCGCAGTAAAATCAGGTTTTACTAAGGACAAGCAGCTTAAAATACATTACAACTTTATACGCCTTTATTCTTTTTAAATGGTAATCGATATATGAATATGTTTATCTGAAGTATCAAACTAAAGTAGATGGAACGCCCAGATCAAAGGAAATGAAAACACTTGTGAAAATTTTACTTATAACAAATGAAAAACACTTATCTATAGTACAACTGGAAGAAAATGACCGAATCTTGACTTTCATCCTATTTCTACAAGTATATCCAGAAATACATGAAATATATTTTACATATATAACATTAAATATGGAACTTCATAAAAGTTTCCTGTTTGGGTTTTACACTATGACATAAATTGGTAAAATAATAAATAAACTGGAATACAATATCAACAGTCGACCAGATGCAATGCACAAAAGGTTGAGCTAAATTAGCCAAATCATTGTTGTAAGTTTGTTATTTGATATATTTTATTTTGTTAAAGTACTTAAATTGATATTGTGAAACTTAAAGGAACAAGTAATTTTGTTTTCGAATGCATTTATTTAAAAATCAGTTTAATTTGTCGATATGACTGAATTATGGAATGTATAAATACGCAGTCATGTTCTGTTTATTCCAAAACTGCAATCACGTAAACAATTCATTCATTGAAAACTATATTTTTTTAAATCGACAAGGAAACAACCTTATTATCAAACCTGACTTGACATTAATCCACCAGTCTTTAAGTTCCTGTCCAAAGACAGGAGCCTTTAATTCAGTGGTTTTTAATAGGTTTTGTCTGCTATGTTAGTTTTCATATTATTGTTTTGTCATAAATCAGGTCATCGTTTTGTTTGCTTAAACTGTTTAAGTTTTGTCTTGTCAGAGGCTTTTAAGTCAACTATACAGCATACATTTTGTTTATTTTGAATGCCAATCAGTGACCAATATTTGATATGTTATAAGGATTCATTGACATTCATACCATACTTATCATGTTTGTTGGAAGATACCAAAGTAATTATTAATCTTTGTACATGTTGTATGTCAAGGAGCTCGCTTTTGACGTCAATTTAAAGGTGTTGTATAACAATTGTTTTAAAAGGCTATAAAAGATAACAATTTTAATTATATGGCAATACAAAATTAAAATAATATTCGTTTGTCTGAATGTAAAACAATGGGATCATCAAGTTAATGTTTACTTTTGTTGGAGAATTAAAAAGGCTTAATAAGCCAAAAGTGCCTTTTACTCGCATTAAAAAGGGGAAAATTACAGAAGTAATTATCAACCACAATAGATCAATTGTATACAGTTTAACCAGGAACCCTTAAGTATTTTCGATTTTGCATGCTTCAAATATATTCATACTGGACATGCTCTTACGGTTTTCCAAAGACAACTCTAATTCCTAATTAGTTAACTAAGGGATTCATTTCTTTTTGTCAAGGACAATTCTCGTGTTTTGAAGGTAATGTAATCTTTTTTTATGTTTTGATTTCGTAAATGCAGTTGCGCTGTCTGCGTACGGTGTCTTCTGATAATTACTATATTTTGTATTCTATTACTCTGACTATCATACATGGGAGATTATAAGAAGAACAATAGGTAGTGTTATAGCAAAATGTATTGTTCGTCATTTGTGTCTTATTAGTTCACAGGTTTTACCTGACGAAATTAATTTAAAAATCATTATTTCTATAAAAGGTAAAAGATTGTTTGTTTTTTAATTTGGTTTGGAAACATGTATCAAGCGTTATAACTAAGTGTTTCTAATATATGGAATTTCTTGAACACAAAATTATTTAAGAGAACATTCTCAACTTTAGCTTCAATAACTAATTTCCTTATTTGAATACATTATGATGTACAACAAAAACATTTGGCAACAGAACTAACGTACACAAGTCCTACATTTTTTTTATAAATCTTGCCGAAACCTTTTTTTTAATGTTTGATTGCTAAAGACAACTGACCTTACATTCGGGGCTAACATGCACCCACAAAAAAAAATAAAAAATAAATATGACTGGATTTGATTTCAAATGCGATAAGTGTCCAATAAAAAATAAATGAATAAGATGAACCAATAATAAGTAACCGTACAGTTAATCACGGAAAATAATGAATCCATATAAGTCATATCCTAAATTCTTGACATAAGACAATCCAGTAATCTCTTTAAAAAATGAGAAGACTTCAACAGTGTGTTTGCTTATGCAACGAACGTCTATTGCAAAACATTCATGTATTATGATAATTTACAATAATAAAACAGTTACTTATGAACTCTCTTCAAGGAGTGTAGACCGGATTAGATGACATATACATTGTTGCATTCGGAAATCTAAAGACAACATGAAAGAGGGTAGTCTAACTGAACATGGTTCATGAATTGTTCTCCATTTCTTAGAACATTCATTCAATGCAGCCTGAACAGCCCTACATGTACTATTACGAAGAGGTAAACGATACCTGTTTTTAAAGCATTGCCAATTTTTAGTGAACCTAACTATTAAGAAAATATGGTCTGTAAGTCAAGCACGAGTTGAAACATGAAATGCATGTAACAAATAAAAGAAATGATGTCAAAGATACGCTAAAAATCGTGTAACGAAAATTTACACTACTGATCAACAGGAATATTGTGAAAAGTCGCATTAATGTTTCATTACAAGGGACAGATTATATTCGTTATTAAAATGACTGTGGGAAATAAAGAGAATTCGGAAGTTCTATGATATTTCGAAATCTTCTGACAGTTTTTCAGAAATTAAACAACAAATTTAAAATTCTGACTTTTTGTTGAGACTGCAGTATGTGGGTATTTGAATGAAACTATTGCTTAAGTGTATAAAATATACATACATATGTTATATAATGATTAAACCCTTAAGGAAAACGACAGCTTCTACACATTAGTGGCAATGGAACCCTCTTTCTTTTGTGAAAAAAATTAATAAACTGTCAATTATACAAAAGATATCATTTTAAAGCTGACTATACTATATTGATTGTTCTCATTGTCGGAGGCTGTACGGGTCCTACAATTACTAAAATCCTCTTCATGTGACGTGTTTTCTTTCATTGGAAAACATACCACATCCCCTTATTCTTATATGCATATCTTATAAGTTTACAAATATTGGTGACCATATATTGTGCGGTTAGGGTGATATTTCGTTGCCGATTTTAGCAAACACTTAGTAATCATATAATTATATAATTCTATATGTTAACTTTTATATCCAAATCATTGTTATTTTAGTAATAAACAAGAGTAGATTGAATGAAAGGTTTCTGTCTCCTTTTTAAACAACATGTGTTTAGCTTTGTAAGAAACGGAAACTGTCCGAGATGTCGACAGCAAATCTAAAAGTATATGTCAGCAATATCGTCGATGAAGAATCAACACATAACGATGTAGTGTACATGGAATGTGTTGATGCTGAAGGTCAATATGCAGCTTATGAAGAAATGCCCACGAATGCTGAAGAAACGTCACATATTGATGTAGTGTACACGGAATGTTTTGATGCTGAACGTCAATCCGCTCATATAGAAATGTTCCCGGATGCTGAAGAAACGTCACATATTGATGTAGTGTACACGGAATGTTTTGATGCTGAAGGTCAATCCGCTTATATAGAAATGTTCCCGGATGCTAAAGACACGAAATATATTGATGTAGTGTACAAGGAATGTTTTGATGCTGAAGGTCAATCCGCTCATGAGGAAATTTCTAAAACTACAAATCCGGAATATATTGACCTTAATATTGCACATAATAGTCGAGATAATCAGTCCATTCAAACCAAAAATAGCCGGAGTCGAACAATACACGTTCAATATCGGTTACTGGTTTTCATAAGTTGCTTTTTGATCACATTAGTTGTAACAAATATCGTGACATTCATTACAACAACAAATAAATTTTCTGCAATAAAAAAAACCTGTAAGTATGAATATTTATTTTGTTTAGTTAAATTATATAAATTCAATAAGTGGAGATATATACTTAATGTTATTGCCAACGACCGCGGGCTAAAGCATGAACAAGCAATACTATTTAAAGATGCTAGTCAAAAACATCTGCACGGATATTCATGGAAATACAAAAAACTGACATGTTTTCACCAAATGAACATTTCTTAAATATCAATATAAAAGTCACATCGTTGTTGTTCAATGCAGTGACAACCGGGTTATTGCAAATTTAGCCATTTTGCGTTACCTGTTGCAGCCCTCAATTTCAAAATTGATTAAGCTCTCCAACAGGATATTTATATGTTATCCATTAAGGTATTTATATTACAAATTTGCTTTAAATAATAATGGAAAGGTTTTTAATATTAGTCGCAATAGTTTTTCTTCCCACTTCTGTATACAATTTCGAAATTTTCCTTTGACCGATGCAGACGATTCGCACACCACTCAATTTTAGAAACTGCTAAGCTCTCCGTCTTGTCATTGATGCTCCATTGGGGTATTTATATTAAATACATGCTGGAAAGGCTTAATTTCTGTAAAACATATCATTGATGTTTTTTTTTTTATTTTATCCTGCAATTAGGTGTCTTACTATAAAGATACAGCCCTACAGATATCATTATGCTTTATCCGTATGACTTACTTTGACTTATTCCTCTTTGTTCCTTGTGGAACATAGGGATGCTACAGTCGCTTTCCACTTTACTCTGTTTTGGGCTATCCATTTTGCTTCGCTCCAGGTATATCAAATTTCCACTAGCTCTTTGTGCCTTGATCTTCTCCAGTTGTGAAATGATCTTCCTATCTCCGATGTCCTTGGGGGTTCCATTCTAATGCCTGTCTAGTGATGGTACTTACAGGTTTCCCTTTAGCTGTTTAGTTGCTGGTTCCTGGTTAGTTCTTTCCCATAAGCATTTGTTACTAATGGTTTCTGGCCACCAAAATTTACAAATTTGGCGCAAGCATTTGTTGATAAAAACCTGGATTTGATGTTGTACCCCTGCTGTAAATCTCCAGGTCTCTGCACCATAGAAAAGGACTGATTTTACATTCGTGTTGAAAATTCGAATTTTGGTGTTTTCTGTAAATGCTGTTGATTTCCAAACTGGCTCCAGCATTGCAAAAGCTTGTCGAGTTTTACTTATTCTTGTCCTGATGTCTGCATCTGTCCCACCAGTTCTATCCATGAAGCTTCCTAAATAAGTAAACTGATCTAATTCTTCAATATCTTCCCCTTCAATTGACACTGTTCCTCCTTTTCTGGTCTTTACTTTCGTAATTTTTGTCTTCTTAATGTTGTTTTTTAGCCCTAGTTTTTTTCCTGTTTCATGGAGTTCGGTGGTTTTGTCTCTCATGTCTTTCAAATGGTGAGATAACAGAACCAGATCAAATCTAGACTTTGTGCCAAGTTTCACTGTAAACCTCTTGGTGTAGTGTCTAGTGCTTGCTTTGTTACCCAGTCTATAGCTATCAAGAATAGTGTAGGGGAGAGTAGGCAGCCTTGTTTCACACCAGTATTTATATGGAAAGGATTGGAAAATGATGATTCATATATCACATGTACTGTGTATCTGTATCTGTATATATACTATACAGGATTCCGTTCAATATAGTTAGTATAAACCCGGTAATAAGTTTAATTTTTGTATGTCACATTCGTGGAAAGTCCAGAGATGTGAAGGTTATCCTTTAATAATTAACCGTAAAATGTAAAGATATTTTAAAAGAATTTATAAAAAAATACACTGACGGAATCAAATTATTATTATTACTGAAAGTAAACATTTCGCGCACAAATTGTGTTTTGAAAACAACACCATTAACAGAATTATTTGATATTTCCGACAATTTACACCACATAACAACACTTTGGAAACATGTTTTAGCATTCTTGAGCAAAATCTATTTTAGAGCTTCACTGAGTTAATATGTATTTGCGTTTTACCAGCGTTCCATTATGAAATTCACACTTAAACAAAGTCTTTATCTAACGAAGATGTCACAATACGTTTTTTACTCACTATCGTCGTAAATATTTCCGACGTCACAGTATTTATGGGCATTTGTTTGTTTAATTTGCCTGTTTAACTTGAAATATATATAAGAACTCTCCGAAAGGGTAGTTACTATATTTTCCTAGATGTAATATATAGCGGCAATATTTCATTTCAGCATATTCCATGATCCTCGACACAGTTTAAACAAACATTGAAATCAGAAATTTTATGGAATACTTAGACTTGAAATAAAAAAAAAATTTTCATTTGTTTTTATAAAAATGACGACCCTTTTAAATTTTAGTGACACCTTGTACTGAAAGTAAATGTTTGAACGGAGGATCATGTGCAGTGTTGGACGGCTTGTTTTACTGTTCATGCGATTCTGGGTTTTCAGGACGTTTGTGTGAAGACGGTATGCCTTTGATAGGGATAGTCGTAGAAAAAGTACAGTGAGATTGAAAAAAAAAATATCGTTTTTTATACTTAGCGCTTCTGAGAAACCAATTTTGATAGAAATGTCAAGGCATCATGTTAGTATTTCTGACCAATACATGTGATTGGATCATATGGGTTATATTTAAACAATTTAGCACTTAAGACTTTCAGCTGATCATATTTTTGAAATAATGAAAATAACAATACTACCTCTAATACTTAAAGTTATAAATTAATAAATCACCGTAAAAATATAACCGTAAACGGAGAAAACAGATATCCGCTAAATGAATGAAATATGGAAAAAGGAAGAATATACAGTTCCAAACCCCGGGTTCATTTGACGACTTCAATTAAGGAATAACCTATATGTAATAGTTGTACTATATAGGTCACTTGTTAACTACTATATACTGGTGCAATACATAATTTGTTCATACTTTAAACAATTGTTCATATTATGCAACATTTTATATTGTACCAAAAAGAAGTATTAACCATACCTCGTTTTTTTTAATTGTCTGAATAATGTTATAGATAATGCATATTTAAGGAATTTCTAGTCGTAGAACATTCTGAGGGGATATTCCTTTCTAATGTGTTCAGGTTTTTATACGCCCTACGGCTCATTTAGAATGTGAAATAAAACTCACTAAATAGTCTAATATGATGTACAGTAGTTGTCGTTTGTTTATGTAATGTATACGTGTTTCTTGTTTCTCGTTTTTTTTATATAGATTAGACCGTTGGTTTTCCTGTTTGAATAGTTTTACACTAGTAATTTTGGGGCCCTGTATAGCTTGTTGTTCGGTGTAAGCCAAGGCTCCGTTGAAGGCTGTACATTGACCTATAATGGTTTACTTTTTTTTTAAATTGTTATTTGGATGGAGAGTTGTCTCATTGGCACTCACACCGCATCTTCCTATATCTAGATATATCTAGATATATAAACCTTAAAAATTATTATCCATACACAATAAAAATATTACTGTAACTACATGAAGAAAGACACAAAATAATTGTTACCATCCGATAAAAGTGTATGACAAATACAAGACACATTGTTAGTAATATATTGTACCATTTTAGTTAATGGAAAAGGGGGAGGGGGGTGGTTTTTTTCTATTTGTAATGACATTTCTATCGCGGAATGGCTGTCGGAAAATTTGTTATATTTTCAACAATTTTAATTGAATCGAATGAAATATTCACCTCACTTAAGGTTTCAGACGGCCCATAGCACCGGTTTGAGCGTATATATTTGCCTGATATCTATCACGAATACGCTATGTCAGTGCATTGAAGAAACATTGCTTTTTTCATGTGGTAATATCAACAAATATTTTAAACATAGATAACGTAGAAAACTGATCTATAGATAAGTGTTGTATAATGGTTTGACGAGAGATTATTGTTAAACTTTCTTTAAAGACTTCTTGTTCAACGCTATTTCAAATTTAAACAAAACTGGTGGTCACGGAGCTTTTTAGTAAACAAACATTGAAATAATGAAATATGGGAAACTTCAATTCTCCCCATCGATTAAACATTGAATTATAGAATTGGTTAAATTTCAATGAGATACATGTACATGTAACTGCTTTTCATGAATATTTCTGAAATATTGAATAATCATAGGGGTCATAGACATTATTTTTCTTTAAAATGAAAATAAAACCCATCACAATTAATATTTTTTTTCTGCCTTTGATTTTAAAATAATTCCCCAAACAGTGCCTAATTTTTTATCTTTAAGATTTAAGTTTCAGATGTTTTTGTTATATAATGACTGATACCTGTTAATAAATAAGAACCCAAAAAGTATGTTTGCAACATGAGAGGACGGGATTCTAATTAAAAGACATCCAACCCCCTATTGGCATAACCATGCCACTTCAATAATTCCGCTTTAAATTATGCAAGGTAATACCAGCAACATATATACTAGTATATATTTGTTATGGGGCCAACTGAAGGACGCCTCCGGGTACGGGAATTTTTCGTTGCACTGAAGACCTGTTAGTGACCTTCTGCTGTTGTCTGCTCTATGGTCGGGTTGTTGTCTCTTTGGCACACCTATTTCCATTCTCAATTTTAGTAATCTAATTTGAAGAGATTATGCTACAATTGTATCATATTTATTTTGATTATAAATTGCTTTGCTATATGTGAAGTGTTTATCAATAGCAAATATTGTTAATAACGGTAAAAAAAGTCATTCTTTAAAAAAACCCAGATCATTCTTTAAAAAAAATAAACAAAGTTTAAAATGGATTTTTTTTTAAAAATTAGAATATAAAAATTCACATATTTTACCTTGAATTTACCTTAAATTTCAGGACCATGCTTTTCAAATCCTTGTTTCAATTCTGGCTCTTGTATCGTATTAGGCAAAAATTACACCTGTAATTGTCAAACTGGAAAAGATGGCGAGCGTTGTCAAGGTGAGATAAATGAAAAGAAAAAAGATTGATCGTCGAAAGGTTACAACACTATAAAAATAAAGTGAAAGATTAAATACATCAACTTGTTTAATTGTGAATATTGTTGAGGAATTTTATAAATAGATATTCAACTGGTATGTTATTTCTATTTATACTCTCTCACAAATTAAGCCGAACAATGTTTAATCTGATTTTTGTGGGATTAGAACCCTTGCTCTTCTTTTATCTAGTTGGTCGAGTGGTAGAAGGCTCTGAGCATATTACAACCTCGATTTTTACGAAGCAGGTGCTCGAATATATATAACATGTACCACATTACCTTGACGATAACAACAACAATTGTTTTACACATCTTGCAAAGTGAAACCGGTTGCAGAAACACTATAAAAGTGAATTTATGTCTTAAAATAATTGATATGAATACAAGTCCTAGTTCATTTTCCCATAAATTGTGACTTGTTTGGAATATTACACTGTAGTACGGCGGCTTTGTGAAAAATTGTGCACATCCTGCTACAAGCATGAAATTTGGCATAGACCTTCCTCAACTATTTCTCTTTCATTTCAGATAGGGAGGCATTTGAAAAAAATGCCTCACTTCCGGTGAAATCCAATATGGCGGACATCATACTTAAATTAGCTCAATATCGAAGGCTAGTATGTGAAAAGGTGTTATTAACATGCTACTATCATAATATTTGGTACAAACCTTTGTTTTGTACTACTTTTGCATAGATAATATAGATAAGATGTCTTTAAAAACCCTACTTCCGGTAAAATCAAACATGGCGGATATAGTATTACGATAAGCTTATTTTTAGGGAGGATAATTGAAATGTGTTTTAAAGTATTGCTACTATCATTATATTGTGCAGGAACCTTTCTTTGGTGCTTCTCATGGATACAATGTATAAGACATATGTCTTTAAAAGCCTTACTTCCGGTAATATCCATTATGGCGGACATAGAAATATTGATAATTCTTCATTTTTATATTCAACTTTTTTCAAACTGTAAATAAAATGATTTTTTTGGGGTTGTCATTAAATTTTAGCTTTAAGTCATTCTCAAAACTACTAGTTCTATTCAGCTGCATATGTTTCAATACAAAATTAACACTTCCGATAAAAAATCAATATGGCGAAAATTACAAAGATGAGTGTTCAATCTATATATTCGATTTTGGATCGATTGATTAAAACAAAATAAAATCACTAACAATGACATTGTAAAATCCATATCTGGTGATATTGGCTGATCAATCATCATTCTAAATGATAGAGTCACATCTTTAAACATCATCCATGTCACCAACGCAGTTCCTTTTCCAGCAAACGTGTAATATATCAATGCCTATGTAGCTAGTGTATTTGAAAGGTCATGGATAGATATACATCTGAAGTTTTTCCCACTTCCAAATGCAAGCCAAAGTTTGTCTGCCCCTATGTCACTGAAAAGCCAAACCGCAATGACAGTATCGAATGTTCGAGTCAAGACTCAGTTAAGTCTGTGTTTCACTGCATCAGACACATGCATCTTGATTTAAGTGTCAGCCTCTTTGCGTGAACATGATGCTAAGCTTGAAACATCACCATGTGATGGATAGCACAGAACATCCTGAGTAATTGTTGCTATAACTACCTTTCCCTTAAAATCTATTGAGCAAGCTAATGCGAATGAAAACTTAAAAGTTCTTTCTTATTGTCGTAATCTTGTTTTGACTCTTGATTCGTCAGTGTATTCCCTTTCCCCTAAATGTAGCTCTTGCTTCTTATAACAAATGCTCAGGGTATTCTATCTTATCTATCTCGAGATGTATTTCAAGTCTATCACCATGTTCACATTAAGAGGCTAACAATATAATCATGGTGCATGTGTTTGATGCAATGAACCACGAACTTGCACGAGTCATGATTCGAATAGTCGTTATTGTTTCGCTATTCCGTGACAGGGGTAGACGAACTATAGATTGTGTTTGGGAGGGCAAAAAGCTTTGGATAAATATATTTACAAATGCATCTGGCAATGAGTGATAACACACACTTATTGTGCTCCATGTCTTTACCAGTTGTGATATGGTTCTCTGATTGCTTGAAAAGGAAAATAAGACTGCGTGGGAGACATTGATGGCATTTGAAGATGTGACTTTGACATAAAGAAAGATGATTGATCAGCCTAAATCACCGAGGCTTAACTGTAAGATCACACAAACTTATCAGATGGAATTAACATGGTTAACGAATCAAGAAAATAACTATTTGCGCAAAAGGGAAGACTAATTAAGGGTAAAACGTGCAATATACTAAGGCATGTGTTTAGCGGGACGAGCTTGGAATTGACTCTTATGATACCCAGTTCAAGCGCTTATGAATGGCGAAGGGACGGAGAGGATAACTTTTAAATAACTCTTTCTAAGGCCTCATCATTTTGTCAGAAGCTTGTACATTGTGAATGTACTTGGGAATGCGGTTCAATGCCAAAACATGCTACATCCTAAGCATCAGAAACAAAAGCAATAAAATCTACAGTTTAAATGGACACATACTACAACAAGTCAAGCATAACCCGTACCTATGCCTACAAAATTCGGAAGACCTCAAATGGACCACCCACATATTAAACGTGGCAAAGAAAGTAAATTCAACACTAGGCTTTCAGAGAAGAAACTTGAAATACTGCCCACAAGATTGCAAAAAACAGCTTACATCTCGCTCGCTGATCAACGATGGAATGTGGAGCCATAGTATGGGACCCAAACATGGTAACAAACATAAATAAGCTAGAAAGGATACAACGTCAAGCGGCAAGATTTATCACCATAAGTAACAAGTCAAGAGAGGACGGGTGTGTCTCCAATATGCTTGCCAAACTGGAACTACAAGACCTCCAGACAATTGCAAGACGAACAAGCTAGAAGTTGATATTTATGTACAAAGTGGTTTAGGGTCTGATTCCCGCTATTGAACCAGACGAATTTCTCCAAAAAGCACGTCCTAAAAGAAACATAACTGCAAAGAAGTTCGAAGAATACCACGCAACAAATATTGTGGAAAAGCAACTAAAGAATCACTCTAAGTGTTTTGACATTCCACTAAGCAAAACACCACAATACTCAAACTCATTCTTTGTAAGGATAGTGATCGCGTCGAATCAGCAAAACGACACTGTATTGCGCACATCAAGCGTATAGAGCGTCAAATCTGCTCTTACTCCTCGTCAATAAATGCGGCGCACTCTCAAACCGTTATATTAAAGCCAGAATTGGTATTGACAACGCATTCATACAGATACAGATACAGAGGATGTCGCTGTCGTTGTTAATGTGGAAAATCGGGTCTTCCGTGCACCGTTTTGTTTACATGTGGTGGTGACTGTGAATGAACATGTATTTTCAGCCAAATAGTAATAATTTGAAAAATGTTTTAGTACTTCAGTAATTTTATTTTGTTTTAACCAATCTATAAAAAAAACTCTAAATCAAAGATATGTATTGAGGACTCATTTTTGAAATTTCCACCATATTGGTTTTTTTTAAAATACCGGAAATGTGATTTAAAAATTTACATTAGAAAAAATTTAGTGATTTTGAGGATAACTAGAAGCCAATAGTTTAAAGACAAGCAAAAAAAAAAAAAAAAAAAAACAACAAAAAACATTTTCTTTACATTTTGAAAAAAGTTGAATATTAAAATAGAAAATTGATATTTCTATGTCCGCCATTCTAAATTTTACCGGAAGTAAGGTTTTAAAAGAGATATGTCTTATATATTGTATCCACGAGAGGCACAAAAGAAAGGTTCCTGCCCATTGTGATGATAGTAGCAATACATTAAAACATGTTTCAATTACCCTCCCTAAAAAAAGCTTATTCTAGTACTATATCCGCCATGTTGGATTTTACCGGAAGTAGGGTTTTTGAAGACATCTTATCCATATTATATATCCAAAAGTAGTACAAAACAAAGGTTGATACCAAATATTATGTTAGTAGCATGATAATTACACCTTTTCACATACCAGCCTTCGATATAGGGCTGATTTAAGAATGATGTCCGCCATTTTGGATTTTACCGGAAGTGAGACATTTTTTTCAAATGCCTCCCTATCTGAAACGAAAGAGTAATAATTGAGGAATATCTATGCCAAATTTCATGCTTGTAGCAGGATGTGTACAATTCGTCTGAAATATGCTTGTAGCCGCCGGACTACTGTGACAAACTCATTCAGCTACATAAAGCGCTTCGAAAATCAAGCTGGAATCGATCTGTTTCTTTACTTACCTCCAAACCTTGACTTGGACCTGTATTTTCACTTATGACATCTACAGCAATACCGCTTATAATTGCATGTATGTACTACATCATTTTGCTATGTTTTGTCACTGCAGCAAGTGTATGGTTTTTTTTTTACAATTTTTAACTTAACTCATTACACATTCAATCTGTCTATTTCGAAATAAATAGTTTGCTAGAACAGAAACATTACTAAAATAAGTCCCGTTAGGTAGCTTGATTTGCGTTGCAATTTTGTCCTCTAGATTATACTGAAAAACAGTTCAGTCTTATTCTAAAGGACCTTGAGCATTGGTTTTCAAATATGACATTATCAATTGTGGGTACACTTATTCCACACCCTGTCATATTTGTGATCATAGCTAGATAAAATGAATTTGCTAGAAGACGAGCGCGAATCATACAGTATATTATAACGTTGTTTCATATCTTATAATATTTCAAAATCTATTCAATTTACAGATGTTTTTAATGGAACGATAACATCTCCCGGATACCCGTCAAACTACAGAAACAATATTAATGACAAATGGACGATTGATGTTGGTCTTGGAAACAAAGTCAGACTTAAGTTTACTCTTTTTGAACTTGAGAAAGATTATGATTATGTAAAGGTATGGTTATAACGCTATAAAGTTAAAAAGGATTATTACGTCAAAATGGGAATGCATCACCTGAAAAACATGTACAAACTAGATTTGCCATTGCTAGCAATAGCGGATGGCACCCTTCCCCTATTGCCATGCGAGTGGCAGCCATTTAGAAAATTCCAAGATCTAAGAGTGCAAATTATAATTTTTGTAAAGTTTCTTTAAGTTTGGACCATTTTGATTTTTTTTTCGGTTTTTGCTGTTTCCATGGTTACGGCGGCCATTTTGAAAAATCAAACTTCAAAATGCAACTGTGCGCATGACAGTTACCATTCCTGTTAATTTTCAATTAAGTTTGAAGCACTTTGATTTTTTTTGAAATTTTGAACATTTCTGCTGCAACCATGGTAACAGTAGATAATTCAAAAATTCTAAAAGCAGACATCTCATTGCCACATGTCATGTTATATATCAATTCAGTTTCATTTACTTTTGTGCAATACTCTCTGAGGAAATGCAGATTTTATGCATTTTTCCATAGGGTCAATGCAAAACTTGACCCCAGTTCCCATGGCAACAGCGGCCATTTTGAATTATCTAAATATTGTTTTGGCTTCTTGGCCTATTGAATAACAATTTCATAAAGTTTCATCCAGTTTGATCTTATATTGAACGAGTTAGCATTTTTGATATTTTAGCTGTTACCATGGTAACAGCAGCCATTTTGAAAATTCCAAGATCAAAATGCAACTTAGACAATGCCTGTTACTATTTAAGTGAAGTTTCGTCCAGTTTGGAACACTTTGAATAATTTCGGATTTTTGCTGTTTCCATGGAAACGGCAGCCATTTTGACCATTCCAAAGTCAGGTGCACAACTTCACATGCTGGTCCACATTGTGGTATAGTTCCATCAACATTGGTCAACTCAATTCCCAGAAACTGCGTGGACAAAATGTGTGGAAGAAGAATAAGGAAAAAAAGAATCGATGAATAACAATACGTCACCCCAACTCCGTTGAGGGTGCCATAACAAGAATGTTAAAATTAGAAAGATCATATCATAGGGAACATGTGTACCAAGTTTCAAATTGATTGGACTTTAACTTCCTCAAAAACTACTTCGACCAAAAACGTTAACCTGAAGCGGGACAGATGTACATACGGACGGATGAACGGACGAACGAACGAACAGACGGACCCACAGACCAGAAAACATAATGCCCATAAATGGAGCATTGAAAGTATTCTGTCAATACAGCAGAACTGCAATATAGTACATTTTCTTAAAAATAAACACAGCTATTCTACTTGAACATGACGTCATGATTGGATTAATAACATTAACCTGAACATCAGGTAGAACAACATATTTGTTTTACTGCAACATTCAATCTATGTATATGAGGAATTCAACTCCAATAGCTGTTAAAAAAAGGATAAATAACTAGGCATCTACGAATGCACCATCCATAGGACTTCTTATTAGTTAATAGGTGGGTAGTATATTATTCTTTCACAGGACTCGTTTGGAAATAGTGTGTCAAATTTTCTAGTTCCGTTGAAACAATTTAGAAGACAATAGTAACAAAACATCAGGTATTTCACTTTACTAATCTATTTTCTTTTACTGTGAATTCCAATTCTATCATATGAACATGAATTTTGCATTTGTATTACTATAACAAATAATGGTATCTGAAACTTGTTTTTTTCTCTCTTTAAAATAGTCAATTGCAACACGCCTGAACGCAAATGGGTGTACCCGACCTTCTCGTTTCGATAAGGTTATTGCAAATGTTTTGAATTTTCCCCAAATAAACCTTTCCAGGGGGCAGAGATGAAAACCAGAACTCAAAAGAGACAAAATAAAAATTAAGAAGCTATTCTCACACAACATGTATTTTTTTTTATAGATTTAGTGTTTCAAAGAAATAATTAATGAATAACACACAATAAACCACTATTTAATTGAGTAGTTTAAAGGTCTAAGTAAAAAGAAACACAATGGTAAACTGCTTACTGGAGTAGTTAAAGATTAAAGTTAATAAAACAGAAGGAAAAACTGTTTAATCGAGTAGTTCAAAATGTAAGTTAAAAACGCACAAATAAAAACTATTTAATGAGGTAGTTTATGATATTAATAAATAACACACAATGAAAAAACTGATAAATTTAGTATTTTAAAATTTTAACTATTAATAACACACACTGAAAAAGATTGAAGTCAATAAAATTAAGAAAGAAAATTCGGGAATGTGTCAAAGCGACAACAACCCGACCATACATACTTATATATGTAAATGTAGTTTAATAATTCATGACATAATAAACATTTAATTAACCTTCATTGATATTTTCTTTTCATGTCAGATATATGATGGACGTTCAATAAAGTGCGCTAGTTCTATAAAAAGTTTCACTGGAAATATTCTACTAAAAGATGTGATATCAACAGGAAGATATATCTTAATTGTATTTACTTCAAACGGATATAAAACAGCGCGGGGATTTCGAGTAGTTATTTATAAAAGACAATCAATTTAAACTTCTGAACCAACGTACTTTGTTGTGTTGGACAGGACAGGATACAATAAATGTTGAAAGTCATATGTTTTCAAACATTATACAAATCAAATTGGATTTTTTATTTTTTTTGTAATTATTTTATTTTTCAAGATGAAACATGTGAAATTACATAATACAGTATTAGACACAAGGTATAAAAAGTTAATTAGTACTTGTCAGATCGATTAAATCATAATGGTATAACAAGATATAAATATTACAATTGATTTTATTAATTAAATGCTGCTTCTAACAATTGCCACTTCTGATCCATTTTTATTTTTTGTGTAGGGGTTAAGAAACATACAGAGTATTTTTCTATTGTAATCCAATACTTTAAATATTCTATCCCACCATATTTTGTGGGCAATACACTCTTACATCTACATTTGTATATATAGTATTTAAATAACAACAAGATATTATTAACTGTTTTACTGTTGACAGAATCCTCAGACACACCTAAAATCACCTCTTTTGCACTAAAAGGCAAGAAGATTTCATAATTTCTAATCCAATCTATAATGGATAACCAGAAGTTTTGTGTTACATAACATTCCCAAAAAATGTGAAAAATATTTTCTTTAACTTCCGAACAAAATGTACATAGTTCAGTTTCTTTTAATTTACATTTATATAAAAAGGAATTACATGGTAAAATCCTATGAACAATCTTAAATTGAAAATTTTGTAAAAACGAATTTTTGGTTATAATGAAGGGCATGGAATAAATAGCATTCCAATCTTCAATCTGCAAATTTAAGTCTATTTCCCATTTGTTACGGGAAGAAAGAGATAATACTTTATTATCCTCCAGAAATAAATTATAGAAAAATTTACAAGACTTAGGTTCTTTTTTAACTTTATCTACTAATTTATTTTCAATATTATCAAGTTTAGAACTACCTACTATCCTACTTTTCCATATATTTGGAATAGCACTTAAAATACCATAAAACTCTACAAAATTAGTATTGAAATTATACTTTTTCGCAAATTCTTCATATGAGAATAATGTATTATTATCTGACACCAGATCATTGATGAAAAATATGCAATTTTCAATATATCTACCCTTCAAAATCATCTGGCCATCCATTTTGATGTTTGGATTTAGCCATATGGACTGGGACAGAATATCGGTGTTGTTTTCAACTTTCAGTTTATTTTTCAATTTTGAAAAATTAACCAGGATATCATGCCAAAAGGGATTGACTTTTTTTGCTAAATAAAGCAATCCTTCCTTACTTAAATGTAAAATTTTGTCCCCCCAAATTTTTGTATATAACTAAGCAGCAACACTTTCCAAGGAGAGTAATTTTGGGGGTCTAGTAATTTATACAGCCAAGACATTTTAACGCTATAACAAAAATAGTAAATATTAGGCATCTTAAGACCGCCATCACAGTGTTCGGACATAACCACTGTTCTTTTCACTTTATCTGGTTTTCCTTTCCATAAAAAATTGAAAAATATATTTTGAATCTCCTTCAAAACCCCATCTGGGGGGTTAGGGAGGACAGTCAGAACTTGAACCAGAATGGGAAGTGCTAAAGTTTTAATCACAACCACCCTCCCAATATATGTTAGTTCTCTATAAGCCCAAGTATTAAGAAGTGACTTGATACTGTTTATCTTGGCTGTAAAATTACATAGAGTCTTATCCCTTTTAGCAAGCTCAAACCATATACCTAATAGTTTGAACCTCCCAGAAAGGTTCCAAACAAGATTTTTTTCTGGTAAAAGTTTTTCCATACTACCCTTTTTTGACCCAATCCATATGGCCTCAGTTTTGTCAACATTACACCTGAGTCCAGCACATTCTGAAAATTTATCAAACAAATTTAGACATTGATGTAGAGACTTTTGGTCACCATCCAGGACAAGGGAAGAATCATCAGCATATTGACTCAATAAAAATTCTGAGTCATTAATAGTTACTCCAGCAACATCAGGGTCATTTTTAATAGCTGCACTGAGTAGTTCCAAAACTAAAATAAATAGATAAGGAGACAGAGGATCCCCTTGACGAACCCCTCTTTTCAATGAAAAAAAATCTGAAATATATCCGTTGTTTAACACTGCACTAGAGGCATCACAGTAGCATGCCTTAATCCAACTTATAAATGTTTGGTCAAAGCCATAAAACTGCAAGGCCTCTAGTATAAAAGACCATTCGACCGTGTCGAAAGCTTTTTCAAAATCGACTAAAAGTAAAAGTCCAGGAATGTCGTCTTCCTCCATCTTTTCCATCTTTTCCATTAGATCATAAATAAATAAAGTACATTCACCTATGTACCTACCTTTAAGAAATCCTTTTTGTGTTTGACTTATTATATTTACCAGCACCTTTTTTAGTCTATTTGCTAAACTTGCTGTAGCTATCTTATAGTCTACACACAAAAGTGTGATAGGTCGCCAGTTCTTTAAATAAAACTTTGACTTACCCTCCTTTGGTATACAAGTAATGAGTCCCTGTCTTTGTGTGATTGAGAACTTTCCATATTCTAAAGCCTCATTTAAACATCTTACCAGTGGTATCTTAATATCATTCCAAAAGAATTTATAGAATTCAACAGTAAATCCATCTATACCAGGTGATTTGGAATTCTTCATAAGTTTAAGAGAGGACAGACATTCCTGCATTGTTAAAAGTCCCTCACAGGAACCCACCTCTTCCTCATTCGGTTTTGTAATAAAAGGATTATCATGTTGAAGAAATGTGTCCCTGTGAGTTTCAAGTAACAATGGTTTACAACTAGTATATAATTTTTTATAAAAACTGTTTTTGCTCATTTCTAATAGAACTAGGATCTGTTATCTCAGTCTCGTCCTCCAAAATAAGTTTGGGAATAATTTTTTCTGTGTAATGTTTTTTTTCCAAATTACAAAAATAGTTACTTCCCTTTTCCCCCTCTACTTGCCATCTTGCCTTAGCTCTTGTAATTATCCCTTTTACATTTTTTTCCCTCAATATTTTTAATTCTAGTTCCATCCCTTCCCTTTCTTGGTATACTGATGGCAAGTTATTCTCCAAAAGTTTTTCATCTAATAATGATATCTTATATAGTAAATCTTTTTCTTTTTTATTTCCTTCTTTTTTCTGGAAAGACGAAAAAGAGATAGCAGACCCACGGACTTTCATCTTAATCATATCCCATAAAAGCTGATAGCTTATATTAAACTGTTTATCCTCTGTCTCAATATCTATAGATGGATCAGACTCATATTCTTCAATGACAGTTTTGATATCCCCTTTTACTTTCTCAATAAATTCAGTTTCCCTTAAAAGACTGTTATTAAATTTCCATGTACCCTTCCCTCTTATCTGACTAGAAAACTTTAAATTAATCAATACAGGAGAATGATCCGATCTATAACTTATTCCTATATCTGATGAAACCACAAATGCTTCTATATCTGATGTAATCATGAAGTAGTCCAAACGACTTTGTTTGTGATTTGGACCCCGCCATGAGTACCTATTATCAAAAGGGTGCTGCTGGCGCCATATATCTAATAGATCTAGTTCATGCATTACCTCATGAATCTTGGCTTTTGACTGGGGGTTGTTTTCACTTCTATAATGTAATGTGTCCATGTCATAGTCTTGAACAACATTCCAATCTCCCGCTACTACAATTGACGAATTGCTGTAGCGGGATATTTTGTGTTTTATGTTCTCAAAAAAGACTGGGTCATCATTATTCGGTCCATATATAGCTGCCAAAGTTATACGGTAGTCCTGAATGGTGATATCTACTATAATAAAATTACCCATCAGGTCTATAGTTTCATCATGAATCTTGAATTCGAAAGTATTTTTGAAAAGAATAGCTACCCCTCTACTTTTACTAGAATAAGAACTAAACTTCCCCACATATCCCCATTCATGAAGCCATTGTTTTTCTTTTTCAGATGTGCTATGGGTGTCTACTAATATAGTTATATCATATAAGTCCTTATATTTTGTAAATATATCAATTCTTTTAACTGTTTCTGATAAACCCCTGCAGTTTACGCTACCAATAGTTATAGTCGACATAATATAATAAAGTGGTTAAAAATGAGTAGCATAAATAATATAAATACGTGTATCTACAAGCACAATATATCAAAGCAGCATTAACAAAACATACACACATGCGTCTATAATACGTAAAAGTTGTTTCACAATGTTTAAATTTTTTACTTAAAGTTACCCCCACCCCCCAAAGACTTTTTGTCGAAAGCACCATGCTATGAATAGAATGAGCATTACTTTTGTGCTAAAGTAGAAACAAAAAAATATATCATAAAAGTTCTGCAAATTTCCAATTTTTTTTTCTCAATTTGCATGTTTTAAATTTTAAATTTGTGTATTGTTTGTCTAAAACAAATAAAAATGAATTAATAATATTAACATCGTGAAAAGAAATAACTGAAGAAAAAAGTAAATAACGAAAAAGAAGCAACACAGAATATTTAACAACACATAAACATGATAAACTTGTATTCACACAATGTAAACAAAACACATATAAATATATAAACACACATGCGCCCCCACATGCATTTACTGATACAAGAACATACATCTATAATTTTTCCTGTCTGAATTTTTAAACAGCACCGATTCACTACCTTTACATGTACATTCTCTTTATTTTGCATAAATATTGTAAGAAGAGTGCCAATTCTTAAGTATGAACATACCCAGATTTGACGAATCTATTTATAGAAGATTATTTTTGCATACATATCAAAGTTGGATCCGTAATTTTAATAATGAACTATCTAAAAGTACATGTGAACCTATGACTTGTTTTATACCATGTTGTAGTTGTAGCTACATGTATTTGTTGGAGAAAGCCTGTCAATTTTAAATTAATTGCATGCTGGTAGGTTTATGCATACATGTAGGGTTTGTTTCTAACTGGATCATAATATCCATGTAATCAGACAAGTTTTATCAAAGTATCTAAACGGTCAATGAAAATTCGTTTTTACGTTTAGATGATGCCGTGTATATTGTCATTGATTAAGATTTTACTTATATTTAATTATAAAATAGAATACGCTATATTGGGTACACTTTTGCATATCAGTATAGTGCCATTTCAGTTTTTGAGTTAATAATCACAGTAAAAACCGATTAATTCTTACCAATAATCTTTAAAAAGTGTATTTTCAATGTGTGTTTTTTATAAAAATTGTACACCGGAAGTTTTGAAACGGATAGTAAAAGTATACACAAACACGGAAATGACTTTTTATATTCCGTAAAAAAACAAAATTGAATTCAGGTAATTCTGACTACAATACAAATATTCACACTTACAACTCTTGTGAAAAGGAAAAAAAAACGAAATACTATAGGAAAAACAACCATAAACGAGAACAACATTAAATAGCTTGAAAAGAATGAACATCAAATATTAAATGGACAGTTACGCATCTATTCTATGATTTTAGTTTCTGCCTTATGTTGTCGTAAATGTCAAAACGATGCCGATCTCCGTTATTGTCAGTGCCATATATGTGTCCGTTGAAATACCACGCACTGGTAACATCCTCATGTAGGTATAACCGATTAAGAAGTCCTTGGTTTAATCTTGTTACATCATCAGAAATCCGAACTTCCAACTTCTCATTGATTAGTTTTCTATTTCGAAGTAAAGCAATTTTAGATTCCATGCGGAGAAATTTTACTAAAATTGGCCTAGGTTTGCCCGGTTTTCCAGGGATCCTGTGTGCTGCTACAATTTCTGATTGGTCAATATTAACGTCCAGTTTACCTATCTCATTGAGAAAATTGTGAGGCAATTTTCCCCCCTTTTTTCTGGAAAGTCAAATATTTTAACGTTTTTCTTCCGTGAATATTGTTCATTCCAATTAGATAATTGCATTGCATCTGTTGCACGCCTACCTGTATTTTCTATTTCTTCTTTCAGTAGTCTGTTCTCTTTATGAATGCTTGCGTTTTTTTCTAAAATATTTGCATTGTCAAATTCTACGCTATCAATTCTTGCACTTAGCCTAGATACTTCTGATTTAAAGTGTTGTTCTACTTTCTCTTGGTTAGATTGAATTTCGACCATCATTTCTTTTTTTAGTTCTTTTTTCATCTCTTTTTTCATTTGGGTGAGTAAGCTTGTTACAGTTTCTGTTACAATCAATTTAACATCTTCTTTTCTCAATATGTTTTTCATGGAATTTCTTATTTCATTTAATTCTGTTTTAATGCATAGACTGTGATCGCCATCGCTAGATAAGCATGTATGCGGCCGTTTTGCAGATTTTGGTTTTGCGGGTGTTGAGTCACTAAATACAGAGTCGTCATTTTCCTGTGTAGCAGATAGTTTGCCAACGTTAGCTGTCGATACAAAGCTTGTTATTTGCTGTTGTAGTGCCATTATCGGAGGACGGAAAATGTTAATGTATAAATACTATACTATACAATATTGATATCTGGCTTTGTTTTGTTTTTGTTTACAAAATTTACGATCTATTTTTGAACTGCTATATAGTGAGTGTTGTTTACTCAATTAAGTCACTACCAATGTCTATATTTAGAAAGTTTTTTTCTATTGTTCCAACTTCAGAAGGCTTTTAAAGTATCTTTCTTTAAAAAATTCACCAAAATTGTCATTCAGAAAGACTCACATAGTATTGCTAAAGGTTCCAAAATCCAAGAAAAATCATTTACAGAACTGTAAAACTTCAAACTAGCACAAAAACATCGGAGCGTCACTACCCTCGACTGACCATAGACGCCATGGATTTTTTATTGTACTATTTTTTGTGTGCATATAAATGTTATTTAAGGAATGACTGTAATATTTTTTCTGTCTATGAAGAAATAACTTAAAAAATTTGGTGCTCACTGAATAACGCGCGTAGCGGGTTATTTAACAGTGTGCACCACCTTTTGTTTTGTTATTTCGAATAGACAGAAAAAACATTACAGTCGTTTCTTATAATTTAATTCTAAATTCCATTTTAAACTGTAGAAAACCATGAAAAAACGTTGATGACGTCACGATCACATGACTAAATTATGTCTATGGGGTGATAACAAAATAACGTCAGCCAATCAGACGACGCGTTTCATCCAAAATAAAATTATATGAAAATGGGTTTGGGCTTATTGTTTTGTTATAAAAGCTTATAAATGAATGTAAATTACAGTCTTGCTATGTGTAAATACAATCTACAAAACTGTCGGATATGGCTTCCTCTACGTCATAAAAGAAGGACGAAAGATATCAAAAGGACAGTCAAACTCATAAATCGAAAATAAACTGACAATGTCATGGCTAAAAATGAAAAAGACAAACAGACAAACAATAGTACACATGACACAACATAGAAAACTAAAGAATAAACAACACGAACCCCAACAAAAACTAGGGATGATCATAAACTTACAACTGCCATAATCATAAAATGTGTATTAATATAAACGGTACCAATTTTCTGAACCATATGCGCAGTTCGACAATCAATGTCTCTTCAATAACGCTCGAGGCCCAAAAAAGAGAAAGTAAAATGCTTATAAAAAAAATTACGAGCTATAAAACAAAAACGACAAAATGTTTGCATACGCCGGGCAATGTATCAGAGTTTTGCACGAGATTGATACAATCCTAACTCGTACAAAATTTCCCAAAATTTTTAAAAAGAGAGATTTATAGCACAACATCCGTATTTGATGTAATACCAAAATATAATGACTACTGTACTCGAAATACCCCGGGTACTACCAGTTCAGCAGCAGAGACATCTATTCAGTGGGAGTTATAACATTAACGAAACCAATGTTCCAGCACCAGATCCAACTTCTGCAAACCGGAGCGGTTGAGTCAATACAAGTATGATTTGTAAATCTTGTAGTGAATTAGTTGTAAATAAAAGAAATATCGATGCATTAGACTCAGGTGGTTTTTGTCTCCTGCTTATCTGAAGACGACTTAAGCCGATCAAAGAAAATAACGACTCGTAATCACTTAAATTGTTATCATAAAGTTTTAAAATGTGTCAAGGGAGTATCCCATATCCGCCACTGGTGTTAAAACATACATGTGAATGTTGGGTGTTTTTGGTAGTTTGACTCGATGTGATAACTTACTTAAAATAAATTTGACCTGTATGTGCATTATTGTCTTTGCAAATAAAACAAGTACCAAAAAAGGCTAGCTAATATTTAGTACTACAAATAATGTAGAGGAAAACAAGACGGGACTAGGCGTACACCAATTGGAAAATATACATTGTTATATGTGACACAGATATATCAAAAGGATTAACCATATAATGAAAGCGTTCTTAAAACTTACTACTTTACAACTAATATAACTAATAGTACTATTATCATTATTAATCTCACTGTTGTTAGCAAGGAATATAAATATGTGGATGTTTATATGCAAACATAAAATACTTTTCCATTATCGCTATTAACATGAGCAACACGACGGTAGCCACATGTAGTGAAGAATCTGATTACCACCCCGGAACACCTGCTATCACCCCATATTTTGGTATATGTCGTTTTGTTTAGTCTTTATTTTGCCATGTTGTGTTTTGTGTACTATTGTTTGTCTGTTTGTATTTTTCTTTTCTAGCTAAGGCGTTGGCAGTTCATTTTCAATTTATGAGTTTGGAAGTTCCCTGTTAATTTTCGCCCCGCTATTAAAGTATTTAAAGTATTTAAAAAGGAGTTTGTCCAAATGAGACAATCAAAATGTCTTGCATGGAAAATGTTTGACATCCATTTACAATACTATCATGTAACATTTATACTTGTTTACGTATTAATTGTGTGTTTTTTAAAACATCTTATAGATAGCCTATAATACAATATATTTTTTTGTCCTAAACAGTTTGGTATTGTCATTTAATCTTCTTACCGCCTTGATGGTTTCATGGCAGCATGCTCTCCTCGTGTATGAAATGCAATATGCTCAATTTCCGATCGGGTAAAATTAATGACCTCAAAGCTTTTATAAAAAGTGCTAAACACACGACTTTTTGTAATAGTGAGAATAGCGTGTCCGGGTAGTGTGTCATGACTTCCAGTGGTCAGTTAACTTATAACTAGCATGATAAAGTTATTGCTCTACATGTTGTTTTTACTTATATGATAGTAATTATTTAATATTAGCATTTTTTGTTATTTAATGTATAATATCTCTGCCACTGGGCAATATGGATGAATTTATCCTTGCATAAGATGTGAAAGCCAATATTATCAAAAGTCAAAGTAAAATGAAGAGATGCCAAGTAGCTTTCTACTTTCAACCTAATGTTGCAAAATACTTATCCTACCTGCATGACAAATATGTTGTTGTCCCGCAGATAAAGCCCCAAACAACATGTTTGTGTGTGTAAAACTCATTACATTAACTGCTTGTTAAACGCATTAGGTATTGACAATTCACTTGGAACCCCAACATATACCCTCATGAGACTTACCAAAGTGGAAATCCTGGATAATCATAGGACTGTTCTACGTTCCTTTGGAATTTCAACCAAAGATGATGAACTGGATATTCCATCACTGTATTGTATACATAAACTGCATAAGTGTCCTTACAAACAACGGTATATTGCTTGGTCTTCCAAGTGCCCCACGAAATCTCTGCAACATTTGACTTTTCTACACTTTATACAAGTATTCCACATTCCAAACTAAAAGACAAATTGAAACAGTAGGTATTTCTTTGTTTCATAAAAAAAAGAATGTACAACGTAGATACAAGTATCTTGTCTTAGCCATGGCGTTGTCAGTTTATTTTCGATTTATGAGTTTGACTGTCCCTCTGGTAGCTTTCGTCCCTCTTTTTCAGTTATTGCAAATGAATAAATAAACTACAATCTAAATGAAAATGAAACCAATTACAGTTGTATATTTTAATAAGAATAGATAAGAAATGCTTATTTGCTTCATGCAATCGTTGAAATTGAAAAAAAACAAGTGTAAAATAAAATTAAAAATTATGTTGGAAAGTGTTCCCTTTTTTCCAACATGAATACATCAAACCAGAGAGAAGTTTTAAAGCTAACGGACATTTAAGTCTTACTCCATTGGAATTTTATGTTTCCGTAAAGACTACCTACCTAAGATTTTTTTAACGATTTTCAGATTAGCCGTTTGAAATTTATTGTGCTCTTATGGACGTTAACTTAACCTTTTCAATATCCGCAATTATCTTTAAATTAGTCCCTTTGTGAACTTTATAAATTTGTTTCTAAATATCTGCCGATAGTTAGAAGTCGGTTTCATCGATTCATATACAGTGCTTTACAATGACAGAACCAATAAAGAAAATCCCTTCCGCGTTTACCATTGTTTATTACGTCGTTTGTGAGACTTTACAATCTAAGCCATTTACTATATGCCCAAAGAATACAACAAGCACATAATATATATACAATATATGTATGTTGTCGGAAAATATAAAATTTGTTTGTATGATCTTTAGAAACAGGACGAAAAGCGAGGCTCTGTACATACATTGTGTTTATCCTGAATTTACCCCCAACACTTGAAAATTTAGTTATTAAAGTCTAAATCGTTGTCTTTAATTCATTAAAGAAATGGAAATAGTTGAAACGCGAACCGCGACGAGGACACCAAAATGAACTTGTTTGGAAACAGAAGTATTTATGTTACCGCTTGCTCAACATGGAAGTGGGGTAACATGAGACTTTATTTGTGCATGTATAAATAAAGCAAAAAATATTTGTATACCTGTTATTTGTACAATAGTTGGCTAATTGCAGGATAAAAATGGTTATTTGAATTCTTTTGCAAAATTTGATATTTTGGTTTATTGTTTCTTGCATTTAACCTGTTCATATAAATTATTTTGACCCTTTCAATTCAATAACAAGGAAATAATAGACGGAATATATTTGCAAAACATACGTTCGTTTTTTAATTGCATTGGTATCACCATATTTTGAGAGGCTGTCAGTTTTGAAAGATGAATTATGTCCAATCTTAATTATTTTTTGAATATATATATATGTGTTCTTAATATTTGTTGAAGTCGAAAAAAATCATATAAAACTTGAAAATACAAACTAAATCTTCGTCTTTCACCAGGGGATTGCCCATTTATATAAGTATCGAATGCCATCTAGCGTTGCACAATTGCTAAGTTATACAAAGGATTTTGAAATCTAATTACAGAATATGATCAAAACCTTCGGATTGTATCTGACAAATATAAAGCAGAAGATAAAGAATTACAGATAATTCATAGACAGAAACATACCAAAGATTATTATTTGTTTTTGTTTTGTTTCTGAAAGTATAGACTTGCTTTATGTCCATTACATGTTTTTTTCTTCAACTTAAGTGCTTTAACGAAGTGATTGCAGTTATATTGATATCTGGATAGAAAGGCAGACAAACTGTATCAGTCAACCAATTAGTGATTGTAATCACTCAACTTTTGGTAGTCGTTCGTCCTGCTAACCTTGTTTGGGCAGGTTTTTTTTATGTCAGGAGGACAACCCTGAAGTTCGTATTACGTGAAGATCAATGGACATAAAGTATCAGTTGGGACATGTAAACACCATTCGATTGGACAGACGATATTTTACGGATTTAAAATGTATTCTAAATTGAAACAGGCCAATTGAAACGCTGAAAATTAATCTCCTCATAAACTTGAATATCTGTGATAATAAACAAAGTATTAACAAACAAGAGAAAAGTCATTGACCACATATATCAGACGACGATTATTTGAAACCACGTGCAATGTAATCATAAAAAAGGGTGACAAATCTCAGTTCGTTTTCACAGTTTAAAAAAAAGTCCTTTACTTTCAAACGACAAAAGTGAAAATTGTGGATATTGAATTTATCCTTCAATTTGACATCATAAAACATATAAAATTAAGTGTTGTCACCGGAACTTCATAACAGTCGGACAACATATTTGAAGAAACTCGTAAACCATTGAAAATTATATCTTACATTTATGTTTACCCTCACTTGACTTATTAATTAAACACTTGTCGATGGAAATCCTTTGTGCTGATTATACTTGTATGTTCTTTTGTTAAATTTTAATCTAGCATGTAATTTTTGTCGCTCAGATATTTGGTATTTGATATGATACGGTGTATGTTCTTTTAAACCTGACCCTGATGAACCTAAAATAAATTTCTTTGTTAAAGTTATCCCCCTTGCACCTTTTTTTGTTATTGCTGATTTTGTTCTTTTATAAGAAACCTAGATTTTATTTAATAATTCGTTATAACTTCTTAATAATTTTGACTAAAGGGATCTGTATTGGATATTAATGGAATGTATTTGTTAATGGCAAACCCTGAGTAAGAATACACTGGGAATTTTTATTGTAGGTCATTGGTTTCACAGATAGAATATGAGCTCAAGGTCAAAGGTCGAGGTTTTTTATTTTGGCTTCTTTTTCGGTCCTTCTAAATAACTATAAGATATCGACCAAATCTTGTTTACTAAATTGTTAGTTACGACATCTCGTTACACTTAAATTTGATTGAAACGGTTCGTTGACTTTAAATTTCTCTCCACCTTATAGCTACAACAAAATGTATGGTGATGGTACTCATAACCCATATGGTCCTAGCTTTATCATATGTGCAATTCACTAGAACATCATATAGATGCATTGAATGTGAACTGGAAGTAAAATCTTGAAACCGCAAGTGCCTTCATTATTTTGTACTTATCTCCATGTAGATAATCAATGGTAAGATATTGCCAATGTTGAAAAAAAATAATAAATAATTCACAGTCAACTGTTCATGACTCAAGAGGGATGAAGCGACCGATCATACGTTCTACTAAATATACTTCATTTGACTAGAGATCGAGCTTAACTAATTTTCAACAGGTCAATTTTCAACTCGTAGATCATGTGAAAAATAAACAGAAGGACCCAAGTATGCAATTAAGTAGTTATCTTGTTGGTAGCTGAAATGCTTTACTGATCCAAAACTGAGTAAGTCCAGCAAAACTAGTGGCTACACAAAATAAGGCTTTTTGAAACATGTGTTTTTCGTTGAGTGTCTATTTTTACGGTTGCGACAGTTGAGGGTTTCAAGCGTGACCTGTTTTAAAAATATTAAACATTATATGTATTATATCATGTATAGCAGAATAGATGGTTTTTAACTAATATTTGAAAAACCGCTGCAGTGGTCGAATCTTTGACCACTTCTCTTCGCATGACAGAAAGATAAAATAAATGTTGTCCTAAAAGTAAAACATGCGTTTCTTGCAAACAAGTTTTTATTGTCGCCAAGTTAGTATGTCTTTAAAGAATAAAACAATCAAATTCAATCAAATAGTTTTATTAAATCTAAAGTCTAAACATTGGACTTTTGTCAATTAAGAACACATTCAGAGCACACAGACAAAAAATATCATTATGATGATATATATAAAGTCAAAGTGTTAACACGTATTTATAAGCAATATCTGAATACAATAATGATAACTGACACTTCTACTAGTGTTCACATGACTCTTACAGTACACAATTTCCTTAAACATGTTGTAATACCTGACGCCTATCAAATGCGGTACATGACAAAGCAAAGGACAATAAAACATCAAGTTAACACTTTTTTACAAATTCTTTGTTCAATTTGCAGGCGTCAATAGCTTGCTCTCTCAAGTTTCTAAAACATTTATAATATCAAAATTGTACATTTGAACTTTTGAAAGGAAATACTTTTTCACACACATGCAAAATACAACATTCTTGTTGATAAAGTAGCAGAAAAACATTTTTAATATCATTTCATACTGGATAGGTTGTTATAAAAGAACTAGGTCTTTGTCAAACGCATCAATGCATATTTGCATAGCTCATATGCTAAAAATAAGTAAATTCATTTAAGTACCATTTAAAAATTTTTACTCGATTCAAAAAACTGTTTTACAGATTTTTTTTTTTTTTTTTTTAAGTTTCTCTCTATTTGTTATTCTTTTCAATAAGATAGCGAAAAAAAGTGTCAAGCGGGTTAACAAATCGTCCTTAAATGAAAATCGTTCGTACACAAAAGTAAAATCACTAAAATACTGAATTCTGAGGAAAATTCTAAATCAAAAGCTCAAACACATCAAACGAATGGATAATTATGGTCATATTCCTTACTTGGTGCAGGCATTTTGTTAAGAAGAAAATGGTGGATTAAACATAGTTTTAAAAACGAGCTTAAGCTCTAAACTTTTATGACAGTCGCATCAAATATCTTTATATTGACAACTATGTGTGAACAAAACTAGCATAAATAGCACGTGAAAATGTCAAAAAAGGGGAACAGCAGTCAACATTATTGTATAATCTAATCACAATAAAAACAAACAAATATGTAACAAAAAAGCACGAAATAGTATATAGACCAAACATATCAGTAAAAAAAAAGACAAAAATACACAAATTTACCATAGTACAATAACACGATGACGGAATGTAAAAGAACACATCCACGTCATATATGTATCAAAGAAACATAAAAAAAGGCATATGAACAAAGCACATTAGCAAAAATGAAAGACTAGAATATAAAAATGTTTAACAATATTACACAATAATGGGCAGTATCCTGTATAAGTACAGAGCCACGTCATACTGTAAATATGTATCAAACAAAAGTCATATAAACAAAGCACATTTAATTTAGCAAAATTGAAAGATAAGATTACGAGAATTATCATACAACAATAACGACGGGATGTACAAGTACCGAGCCACGTCAAATAGATGTCAATGACTGACAACTCATAATCCTTTTTTTTTTTTATTGTGTACATAAAATATGAATGGAAACGAGGCTGAAGATGACAGATTAATTTGTTCGCACACCGATGTATAACTTGTTCATCAATTTGGTCATGTACACAACAAAAATCTCCTAATGACCCTAGCAATTGTTCTTAATTTTGAAAACAAGATCGAGTTTAAAAACCAATTCTACGTAAACATTTATGAGCATTCTTTTTAAATTTTTTGGTAAAAGATCAGCTGGATAACTATCGAGAACACTGATATCTCCTAATAGGGATGTTCATCCCTGAACTATCTGTTATACTTTTCTACGTTGAGACCACTAAATAGAACTTAATAACCCGGACTATGATTATAGAAACAACACATTGAGGTGGTGATAAGTGACTATACAAATTTATTACCTAATAAACAGTATTTTTTGGTTTTATTAATATTTCTATATTATTTGCTTTTTTCTGCCATTTTTTGTTCCATGGTCTATAGCACTGGAAATTATCGTTCTATTGCACCTGTTTGCAGTATATTGAAATGTATGAAGATCAGCTCATTGTTCTATCGCCCTCACCCGTTGGTTTGGGGCAATAGAACAATGAGCTGATCTTCATACCTCGGGAAATATATTTTGATCTATTGCATATGTTACATATTAAATAACTGTATAATATCTTCCTGAATATTTATTATAGGTGAAGGAAAGAAATAAAAAAAGGATGATGAGTTATGAAAAGTGTGAAACCCATGTCCAATTTTTTTTTAAATCGCCTGCTAACGACACTCATTTTTCATATTGTAAGTAAATGCAGATTAAAAATTTTAAAGATATCTCTTCACATTTGTGATTAAATGAAGATCTTATTAAAGTTATTCCTAAACTATTATCACTCTCTAAACTTGAATAAGTATTTGTACTCATCAGGTAATCAGTAGAATTAAGGAAAATAAAACCCTATAAAAATCAAGATAGCTAACGCGTCTTAATTCTAAGCTTGTTGCTAACTTATATACTGTATGTTTTATTTATAATCAGATTGTATATTATTACTTTAGATATTGTAAGTATCTAAATGCCATATTTGCATAAAAGACTATCGTCGAATATTTATATTGGATACAAATAAATTCACAAAGAAAAGGAAATAAACCTGTAACATATCACTTTTTTTTGTCATTTGTCATGTAATAGATAATTTCTTAGATAATTTCAATAGTTACAATAACTAAACAAGTATTTTAATGTCAGTCTATTTTATTAATGAACTCTTTATCTACAAAATATTGATACAAAGTGTAAATCACCGATTTTTTATTTATTTTAATTTAACAATGGTAAAACACGAATAACTTCCATATACATACATCGATTGTGTAGTTTGTATCCATACAGCATCCCCTGCTTTTAATTCAGTGGAAACAATAACTGAAGCGCTTCCCCGTTGTGATTACTATTAGGACTATCATAATGTGCATATGCCAATGCTATACTTTTGCCGTTTCGGTATAACGCATAAGTAGCACCATTTGTGGTTGAGAAAATCCAAGTAGAAACTAGATAGAGTCCTTCGAATTCAATCGTGAGCTTTCCATTTTTTTTAAAGTAGGATAAATTATGTATGTTCCTATTTGTTTTAATATCATTAAATTTCACCACACCAGTTACGACTTTTGTTACGTCGGCACATGCTGTCATAGCCACTGAAAAATCAAGAATAAACATATTAAACATTGTTTATAGAACTGTTTCGTGTTTTGATGTATCTTTTTAAATAACAAAACATTTTATGATTTGATTAAATCAATGTTGTCCTTTCAAATGACAATTTCATACAAAATGAGTCGCTGGAGTATTTAATAAAATACAACTAATCTCATTATAAGTGGTAAATGTGCTTGTGATGCATTTAAATTAAAGTTTACAATTTTATTTTTTTTGCTTAAAAAGATTGGCAAATGTCATTCATTCAAACAAAAGAAAAGGAATATTTCGAGGCCTTTTAAAGCTGATTATTTGGTATGCTCATTGTTGAAGGCCATACCGTGACCTTTAGTTGTGTCATTTGGTCTGTTGTGGAGAGTTATCTCATTGGCAATTATATCACATCTTCTTTTTAGTATTACAATAAACATGATAAAGGTAATGGGGAAGTGACACATGACTGTTTATCGCAAATATCAGTACGGGCTTTACAATTTTTAGATTTAGTATCCTAAAACCAAGGTTTAAAAATTCATTGGTTACTATTGATGTGTGATATACTGTTCATGACGCCTTTGCACGAAATCAATTGTGTTTAGTTAATTGACTTACATTTCAGAAACTAATAGTACTGCATCATATGTATATCGATGATTTATATCTATTAAGAGTTATCTACGTTCATAGCCGTACATATTTGGAAATTTGACATATTGTTTACGAGATCTAGGGTACTGTCTATAGGTAGAGAAAGAGAAACTAGAATACATTAAATATGTTGTTCAATGTCGCAAGTGTTATTTCATAGACGGCATAACGTCAACATGGGTCATTTGCGTAACTACGCCAGTAGTACCATTCACTGAAGACATGGTCGCCAAGTGATGCATTTACTTAGATAAATGCCAATGGTCGACATATTAGGATAAAATCGTCAATGAATAACATATTGAATTACAAACATCATGAACAATCTATAGAAATCAACTATTCAATGGGAAAAAAACTGCATAATTAAAACGCACTTGACGTTTCCCAATGTAATGGATAGCAAGGTCCGGGTATGTGGAAAAGCAACATCCGAGGCTATGTTTTTTTTCTAACGACGGCCATTAGCAAATAAAAATGCAAGAACATACTAATCCTTAATAAATGTTTTATATTAAATTAGTTTTTTTTTTGTGTTCTTTATACCGATCTAATTGCATTGGTAGACGATTTAAATTGTTTGTAAATTTATTGTTGATAAAATATCAAATTATTCGAAACACTCCTGGACTTTTTGAAAGAAAAAAAAAATGACTTAAATAAAAAGTCGTATTTTGCTTACATTTTTGGAATTTTTGTTTAAATGCTCATTAATATCATATTTGAAATGGTACATCAACTGGTTTTTTTGGGTATTTATTCAAGATCCACTGATGAGTAAAATGTAGATTAGACAAAAGCTTGACGTACAAAATTATATGCTGACTATCATCAAGGATTATTGTACATGAAACAGGTGACAAAGTACAAATATTTAATTTTTTTCGATAAGTTAAGTTTGAAGTATATGAATAGAATTTTAATCTTTATATGGTTGAAATAACAAACAGGACGGGAACTAGCTATCGTTTTGTTTGAAGCTTAAATAATGTTAAATCACTTGTCAGTTTTCTGACTACATAAACATGATAAGATGGTATGAAATGGAAAGGATGAACACGTGAGGAATCCGAAATTTATTCTTGGGAACTAGCATGAAAGTTTTGATAATCCTATGTATGGCATATTATAAAGAGTAACATTTCATAAAGTTACTTACCTCTAGCACTATTGTTAACAATCTGCTGTTGCATCTTAGTAATAGTTGTCTTCACATTTTTGGTTAGATTTTTCAGGTTCATATTTTGTTGAGCTACGGAATACTTCAAGTTTTCTTCGGTCTCTGCAAAAGAAACTTGTGGTTTCAGAAATATAGGTTAAGAAAAAGTAAATACCAAACATCATGATCATACTTCCATTGTATGTCTGTAATTTATTTATCTTCAACAGGAACCAATCTTTAAAAAAGAATCTCGGATAACATAAGTTAGCAGCCATACATATTGATGAATCATTTTTTTGTGTTGAATATTCTGTTAGAAGGAATAAATAAGACATACATAACAATTTGAAAAATGAGGATAAATGTATATCAGATCACGTTATCTACAATATACACATTGTCAATAAGATGGTTTTAGGTTTTTCTACCTCATGAATAGGTTACTGTATCAGTATTTTGCAAAACTTTAGGAATTATTGGTCCCCAATGCTCTTTAACTTCGTTAAGCAACCAACAATCAATCAATAAATGTATGTAAAAAACAAAGAATTCGTTTTGAAGCAGTAGGTATATATAGATTATAACATGGCATTATTTTTTATATCAGACCTCTTATCAGCCCGAGGTCATGCTATCAGCCCGGGGGATGATTTTGACTATCGGATAGTAATGGGTCTGATATGAAAAATGACATGTTACGTTCTTTTTATCATATACTTCAGCAGAAGACATACAGACAAAACTATTATTAAACTTAAAATATTTGTTGGGCATTATATAATAATATCTTTTCCTGAATCCAATTTGTTTTAAAATGTTTGATAGGAGAAACAAGATATATGTATGCATTGGACTAATAGTTTGTATGTTGCATAGTCTTACATTCATGTTAAGGAAATCGTTTTCACAAAACATGATCGATATTCCATGTCTTATTTGACTATTAAAAGGATACCTATAAATCGCATATGTCGGCTCAAGTGAAAAGAAATCGATCGGGAATTAAGTCAAATGTAAACATTAATGTGACACTACGTTTTGCTTTTCCTGAACACTATTGATATGAACAGATCTTTTCAACGTTCTGATAGGGACAATGCAGAATATTTAACAACGTGGCTGTCGCCAGAAAGCTGAGTATTTTTTTTTACATTCAATGGTATAATAAAATCCATAACGGCTTGCCATACGATACAGTTGCTTAGTCTACATGTTTGACTCTGGGGACCTACAAATGTCGGTCAATGCTAATTTTTGTTTGTTCCGAAAATGCATCTGTATTCATATGGATTAAGATTTTAATTTGGACTGATTTTGGAATTTTTGATCCTCAATGCTTTTCAACTTTGTACTTGTTTGGCTTTATAAATATTTTGATATGAGCGTCACTGATGAGTCTAATGTAGACGAAACGCGCGTCTGGTGTACAAAATTATAATCCTGGTACCTTTGATAACTATTTGGCATATTCAGCAATATTTAAACATGTTAAAAGACAATTTGTTTTCAAAATATTTAATGGTTTTTAAACATTAAATAGTTCAAACTTTCTGTAAATACTTGTTTTGGTCGATACAAGATAATTTTTTTTTTTTATATTTATCATAATTTTAATAAATCAGTATTTAAAATTAATAAATAAGGAATGAATTCAAAATCGGCTTGCCATATCATAATATGATTGTTATACCGAGTATGAGTTTGCATTTCGAAACGAACTATTTTTGTAAAATAATTATGTACAGTTTGAGAATGCATGTTTGTCACGTTAGCGCGTCAGTGTTTTTCATATCCTGTGGTGTTTGTCGTTGATGGAATATGTTTGTTGTTGTTCTGCGGTTTGCATGTTTTGTCGACTATTATACTATTTGTTTGTGCATTTCTATGTGATGAATGTTCTTGTGTGTGTTTATGTGATGTGTCAGTCACTTAGTGTTGTCATTTTAGCGATATATTTAATAACATTGTAATAAAGAGGGAGGTTTGGCTAGCCATTCCACCAATTTCAACCCACCATTTTTATCTAAAAATGTAATGTACCAAGTTAGGACAATAGCAACTGTTATCAAATAGTTGTTTATATGTCAGTTGGCATTTGTTTTTGCTGCATGTCAGTGTTCCTGTTGTTCGTTAATATGCCTCTTATAGTTGATGTGTTGATTTTCTTCGTTTGTATTGTAAGCTGAATTTGGTTTCTCTTATCGATTAATGACTTTTGAACACCGGTATGAAACTGTTAATTTTTTATATATATGGGTAGTTTTTTACAAAACTATCTACGTTTTAATATAAACATAAAATATTGTATGTTTGCCAAAAACAGAGCTATATACCAAGATGAAATAAAGTCATTGTAAAAAATTACAAGAATCAGTACGGATCAATCATAAGAAAACCTCAAACTGTTTGGACGGCTATAAAATGCCCCGATATGAAAAATATTAAATATTTCAACTGAAAAAAGTAACGGTGAAAGTTATAACAAAACAATTTAGGAAAAACAAAAACAGACACGAACCAATGACAACCACTAAACTACTAATTAATAACTATAGATATGAACAATATGATGGCACTAAACATGTTCAGACGCGCAATATCTCCATTAATTCAGGACAATTATGTAACGGCATAACACAGGAACAAACTGTATTGCTTAACTCATCAGATTAAAACAAAGCAAAAAACAAACTATTTAAATAACACAGATCTGACAGTACACTTAGTTACTAAAAGCTAGTTTAAAGCTAATAACTATACTTTTTAGTAATTTGTGGAAACGAAATCCCTGAATTATTAATTTGCCAGTAATGCATGATTTAACGCTTATTGACATCCAAAACGTAACTACAGACACAAGAATAGCGAACGAGCTGGGATATATTAACAACGTTAGATGGTGCCAAAAGAACTTCGCCGTCCCAAAAAAGAAAATTACCAATAGGGAAATAAACATCCTGATTTTTGTCGTCAATTTTTTAGTTTATTTTCTCGTGTAAAACTTAAATATTTAAATATAGGAAAAAACAGTACTTGTTGTTAATATTTGATCTATTTAATGTCAATTCCTTTATATCAGTTAATTTCGGCAGTATATTCAGATAATTACATGACAATTAGGTTAATGAAAAGCTGTTTTGCTAGAAGTTAAAAATCGTGAAACAATGATGACAATATAAGCCGTTATTCAAAAATAAAAATATGGAATGACCTTAAACTTATGAAAAGACATGTTGTGAGCTTACCTGAAAAACAGGTAAAAACAGTTTAGGAAACTGAAATTTAGGGTTTTAGAAGTTTGGATGGTTTCGTAGATTTCCATTGGAAATGTGCCAGAGCAAATGATTGTTAAATTGAAAGACAGGTTGAAAGTTCGTACAAATATCAATGAATCCTACCTTTCTGCTGCGTTGCAATGAGGTCATTAAATGTTTCATTAGAAACAAGTCTAAAATTTTCCAAGATAAGATCAAATGAATCGTTAAATCTCTGTTGCTCTTGGTAAAGAGTATACTGCATAGATTCTAGAGCTTTTTGTCTATTCTTTTCAGCCACACTGAACTCTTGCATTTGCAAAGACATGGAATCGAAAATGGTTTCCATTTGTTTTCCAACCAAGTTTGTTGCATTGTTTGATTGAATATGAACGCGTTCGACAATTTCTTGGTACGAATCATTAATGCGTACTTGTTCCTGTGCATGGTATATTCGAATTGATTCTACAAATTTCTCTGTTTGCCTAATGGCTGAATCCATTTTATCCAATTTAGAAGGAAACGAATCTTCCCACTTTTTCATCTTTTCTTCCGTTAATTCCATTTTATGTTCTAAGCGTACAAGTTTTTCTAGCACTTTTTCTTCAAAATGAAACTTTGAACACACCAATAGAGATTCAGAGTTGGATTCTATTGAAATTGACAGAGTCGCAACAAAAGACAAACACAAGAAAAAAGATTTAACATACATTTTGTTTACTGTTTGGCCGTTGCGTTTAATAATACAAACATCGTTTATCAGTTGCAGTCAAATCAACATATTTTCAAAGACAAGAATATTCTGAACTAAGATACAAACTACTCTATACATATTCGTCAATGTCAGCATGAAATCATAACAAGTTACGTCATATGAATATGAGGCTGCCAAAATGTAGAAGGTTATACATTTATTCCATAACAACATATATTTTTTAGAATACGAAGAAGTGTGTTAAAACAATTTTGCAAAAACTAATGAGTGAGAAGAAATTCACATGCTTAATAAAAAAAAACACAAGTTCAATAAAAACAGACAGAACTATGGCAAAAAATAAACTACAAAATTTTAAACAAAAATGACATAACACTGCACAGGAACAGGGACAACAACACAAACGGTGGTGAACACAGGTAATCCGGAAGAGTAAACTTCATGTTGAAATGTGATCCCCGTCGTGTTACAGCATTGGATCATATCCAGTGGTTATTAAGGATTCTAAAATGGCGGATTCATAAATGTTTCTCATTCAAACCATGACTAATTAACAAAAGTACATTACAATTTTATTGCCCTATTTTTGGTTTATAAGGTCATCATATTTTTAATAAGCTTGTGGTTTTCAAATATTTTGGCATCGATTAAGATAATATTTTTTGTCGAAATGCGCATTTCTTGCAAAAAAGTTATTACCATCAATGTTATTTGATCGGTATATGTACTAAAGGTGTGAAATGAAAATAAAGTTTTACACGACGAGGAATACACGAAACTTTGACCGACAGATCTACACAGACATTGGAAAAAAAATATACTAAAAAAAGCGAACCCATTTAAATCAAAATTATTGATGAATGTAGGTCCCTCGGGAGAGTCACACTTTACTGCTGTAACCGTGATGCCCATGTTGTGAAAATACGGTGATAAGTCGCAATCGGTAACGTCACTCGAGAAAAAGAGGACGGGATTCTGACAACTACATGTCAAAAATCCCATTGTCAATTGGGCTACTAATATATACATGTATATTTTTCTTACCTCCCAAACATTTCTATGAATATGATTGGTTAAAATCAACCGCGTAAAGTAGGTGGGCAGGGCTTATTTCAATGCACGGTTAATAGTGGTGTTACGTCCCTTTATAAAAAACAAAAAAGTACAGAGAAAAGATCTTCAAGGTTTCAACAGAAGTTGAAGGATTGAAATAAATTCATAAAACACATTTAAAACTATCAAGTTGTTAATGTTGGCATTTGTTTTTGAATGATCAAAGGAATTATAGTTTCTTAATGCTAACGGTATTGATGACTTGCTTACTATGATAGGTCACTAGTCTATGGTCACATGTTAAGATAGTCTGTAAGATAAATTCGTTACATAGTGTACTAGTGACGTAATACGGTAAATATTGCGTCAGTAAATTTCATATGGGGATTAGAGTTTCGCTCTCACCCTATATGGGATTTACTGACCCTATATATCCCGTATTAGGTAACTAGCACACTATGTAAATAATAATATGCCTTAATAGTTAAAAAAAAATCATAATGGCGTATGTGAAACATAAGAAAGGGATTTTTTATCACAACGAACCTTTGATATATAAGCTTTATTGTGCACCTCTGAATACTTTGTTTTGAAACATGACTATTTAAATCATGTAATTGTTCATTGAAGCACTTGAAAGAAAGACAATAGCATTCTTAAATATAAAAAAGAAATGTTCGCTTTACGGTAGTGATACAACAACTCAACAGTACATAAAAGATTAAAAGTATGTATAGACTTGCACATAATGAACATATGAATAAAAGTAAACATGATACATATGTTAATAAGACATTGAATAAACCAAATGACATTAAAGGAAAACGATGGTCAAAGAAAGAAAATGTGTCACTTATTCCCTTATAACATCTGTAAATGTTGGTGTTGTTTTTGTTTCAATATTGCTTCAGAACCACGACAACCGCTTGCACATTGTATACACGTTTATACACTTTTACACGTCAATTACAAATGTATGATGGACAGAAACCAACAGAGTAAGGTTAAGACTCCAGTATGTCCTACTCGTATTATTACAACAATTGGGTCGACGAATAACTCATAAAAAGTATCAAGCTTTAAATTGTGTACATCAGATCAGCAAATATGTGTGACTTTTGAAAAAGTTAAATACCAAGTAAAGTAAAAAATTGAAGAGCAATTAGAATACAAAATTCTGAAAGGTTTTGGCAATCACCGCTTAAGGTATATATCCCATTGGAAAATGCCTGTACCAAGTCAGGAATATGACAGTTGTTGTCCATTCGTTGGATGTGTGTTATTTTTGGATTTTGCCATTTGATTAAGGACTTTCCGTTTTGAATTTTCCTCGGAGTTCAGTATTTTTGTGATTTAGTAACTAATTCGTACTATTTCGAATATTTAAAAGTTTTGTAAACAGTTAATTTGATAATCACAAATACTTCTACTAATGGACTTAAGGTTTTAGTGGTATCGCATGTCCGGTACAGTGCCAATTCATATCAGTATAATACTATTTAAAGTTGATACTGGTAGTTGAAACATTTTGTAGTTTGTTTTTATTTCTCAAAGGAGGTTCCATCTGTTACGGTACTTGTTAATTTTCTCGAAGTCCATTTATGAACGTGGGAAAATTCCTTTGAATGTGCTCACTATATGTCAGCATTAGCTATGTAGAGTTGCTTGAAATAAAATTCCGTAATAAAAGAAAAATCTGATGTCAAAATATGTAGGGATTGTGCTTGATATTCATATGATGAAGACAAATCTTTCAATCAGTTTTATTGAGGTCAAGAACTGGCATGTCAGTAACTGCTAGTCGTCATTTGTTAACTTATGTTTTATTGTCATTTTGTTTAGTTTTTATTTTGTTAACTTTTCTGAAATCACACCCGGATTTCTTTTAAACTGAGTTTTACTGTGCGTATAGCTGTGTCTTCGTTTTATCTACATTGGTTAGAGGTATAGACGGAGGGTTGAGATATCAAAAAACACTATTAACCCCAATACACGTTTGCGCCTGTCCCAAGTCAAGAGCCTCTGATCTTTGTTAGTCTTGTATGAATTAGTACACAAGGGGCCAGCTAAAGCACAACTTCGAGTGCGGGATTTGCCCGCTGTATTGAAGACCTTTTGGTGAACTACGGCTGTGTTCTAGCCTTTGGTCGGGTTGTTGTTTCTTTGACACATTCCTCATTTCCATTCTCAATTATAATATTATTTGACGTATAGAAAATACATCTTACACATTGGATCATGTTGGACTGTTATGTATTATGTTGACCAACTTTTTGTATACATTTTAATAGTTTTTGTATCAAACGTAAATGGCCATGTGAAATATAACCATGAGTTTTATTAAAGTGTATTTCTGATCCATAGATATCTTATATAACAAAATGTATTTTGATCAAAGGCCAATGTTTTTTCGATGAAAATATACCTTATGAATTTTGAAAAAATAATTCTTGCTTAAATCCTATTAAATAACACACTTTTGACGTTGTCAAAGTAGTCAAAATAAACAGCAGATAGAAAAGTGTCTACCTATTCTTAATTTGCATATTTCAGATCATAATTATTACTATAGGTTTTTTGTGTATGATATTACCAATGTAATGCCTTCGTTGCCCTTCTCCTTCGCTAAGAACATGTAGAAGGGATCATAATTATATGATTTAATATTAAGACAGATTTGATATAAAAAAAAAGTACGCTTTGCAAAAACTAGTCTGAATGCAAGTGTGTTATAAGGTATGTGAGTCAAAATTATTCAGAAATTATAGTATGCATATCAGCATTATATCTTAAGAAGCTATATAACAGAAAATTCAGAAATGACGTGTATGTTGTTATTGTCCCTGATATAACGTTATTTACCATGCACACAGAAAAACGTGATAGTTTTGGCGAAAATAGATCCACTGCACAAGTTGCAAAATACATTATCGATCGATCACTTACCTATATGAGGTATGAACATAATGTATTACGGCTTGTAAATAAACTAATCATAGATACCAAGACCCATTATCAATCTTAACTAAACAGATATAAAAATTGTTATGAAGGTATAATTCAGAAGATATCATGATAAAGATATATCTTTAAATGACAGAAATTCTTGATAATTATAAATAGAGTGAAATTCCTTTTAATATCGGAGGCATATTGCGTTCTATCTAGGAATGAAATTATGTATTTCATAAACGGTGTCAAAGCTATCAGATTCGTTAAGCTATTCAAATTGTCACAATTCTTGATATATGTTTCACTTTGTTAGATTGTGTTATTTGATTGATGACTTTTAAAAATTGTTGTACCCTTTTCTATATTATTTTTCAATAAACATGTTTTATGGTGTTTGAAGCCTCGCCTTTCATCAAAAGTTGGAGAAAAAAATCTAAATAATAAATAAAATAAAATATAAAATAAAGCATAACGGTAAAAGAGTGGCGGAATATACCTGAGGTTCATTCAATCTCATAAGACAAAAATAAACTGAGGACGCCATGGATAACAGAAAAAGATCAACATGCGAAAAATAATACACAAATCACAACATAGAAAACTGAACACCGAACCCCACAAAATACTGGATGTGATCTAAGGTGTACCGGATTGGTAAGAAGATACTGCTCCACACATGACACTCGTCGTGTTGCACATATAATAAAAGACAAACCAAGTAACTCGAGAGGGAAACATAATTTAAACAATGTGTTTAAAGTCATGTAAAATAATTTAAACATCACTTAACATTTAATACCGCTATTTTTTTAAGATTCCAGATAAATTTTGATACAAAAAAAATTTCTTTATCTTATATAATAAATCTGAATAAACATTCTTTAAACATATCTTATTTAAAAAATCATGTACATGACATATACATATAAATACAGTGATACATAGTGATTCGGAAACACTATACTCGATTAACAAAATAATAAATGTATTTTTTATTTTCATCAATAGTCTTACATATGGTCCTATATATCAGAATTGTTTGCCTTCCCAGAATAAGAAATTATGTATGCCATAAGTTGTGAAAAATTACACACATAGCCGGATTGCTTCCTGTGTTAAACTCTACAATTTCAAGCATTAATGGCTACTTTGTTTTAAGTTCAAATAATGTGGCAATCATTTTATGTAAAAATTATACCTTATTCTGACTGCTGCTGGACAATTCCACATACCTTTAAATGCATATTAGAGCGTACTGCTTCCCGGAAGTTAGAAAGTACAAAAACAGGTACTTCTGATCTGAACAACAGGGAAAATGCGCCTTTCTTTCATAGTTGTGTATACTTTTTTTTATTATTTAAAAGAATCTTTTAACATAGGTTTTACAGAGATGCCAAGTCCCAAAGCTTTCATTTGATACCAACACTTTCCAAATAATTGACCCTTTTGACAAAGTTTCAGCTATCCGTTGTAACTATTTTGTTTAAAATATGTACTACTTTATTGCATGGTCTTTCCGAACGGGTCCGAATTAGTGGTTCTATAACTAGGAATATAGTTAAAACTATTAATAAGATAAAAAAGATTTATTTCATCATTCTGTTAATCAATTATATTCAGAGTAATACAAATGACAAAGACGTTTAAAGCGTAAACGTCCGATGTTCAGTAGGTAATCGATGATATGACGTCATTGCTTAGAAGAATAATGACACAGCATACTTTTAATCCAGTTAAAGAATATACTAAATCACGGTAAAGGAAAAGGGATTTTCCCAAGGATCAAAATATAGACACTTTCTGTGTGGATGTTCCTTATATCTATCATATTTAAAAAGCAAACGAGGAGCTAAAGGTTGCATTCTTGGACAGAATTGTGAAAAGTTCTTGTCGATTTAGATGTATGATAGATACTTAAAAAAAGCATGTTTAACAAGAATGTGTCGCTAGTACACGGACACATGAAATTGGGGTAAAAACTCTCATTTAGCATTAAAATTAGAAAGATCATATCATAGGGAAATGTGTACTAAGTTTCATGTTGATTGGGTTTCAACTTCATTAAAAACTACCTTGGCCACAAACTTTAACCTGAAGTGGGACGAACGGACGGACAGACGGACGGACGAACGAACGAACGGACGAACGGACGAACGGACGAACGGACGCACAGACCAGAAAACATAATGCCCCTCTACTGTAGTAGGTGGGGCATAAAGGTTGCACTTTGTAAATACAGCTGTTTCTCAAAACACGCCTTTTTTGGGTAGATCTTGAATATTCATAGAAAATTAATTTTGTTTACATACTGGTTCCCAGTTAAGCTCTCTGTGTTCAATCTCACAGAGACATAACTTGGGAATGTTATCAGTAAATAAACATGTGCATATTGTTTACATTGAAATCTGTGGTAACCTTTCGTTCGAGGTAGGGGTAGTTAAAAAGATTAGTGTTAGTTTAAACTCTGAGAAGTTCAGGGCATATACACGTTGAAAATATGCTGCACAGCCCTATATTTTGACCTTTGAAATAAATTGTGGTGCATATGAACTTTCAATTCTAGGATAAGATTTTTTTCAAAACTTCATAGAAAAAGTGGTACAGTTTTAGCCGTAAAAGGAGTTCCTATGGGAAATTGCATTGTCAATATTTAAAGAAATGCATCCTAAAAAGTCTTCATTATTGAATGTTAGTCAAAAAAGTATAGTAAGTAAGTAAGTAAATTTTGTTTTATAGTGACATTTGTAATAACGGTTCAGTAGTGTACAAATATATAACATACACAATAGAATACACCCGACCCATTGTGTCTATAAGTCACTTTCAAATCATAAAACGTAATTCTTTTATCACGGATTTTTAACAAAATAATGAAGAAAAAAAGATTAAGCTGAATTCAAAATAATTAAATAATAATGAAAAATTCAAAATGAAATAAAAAAATTAAGTTATTATAAGATCGATTTAGTAAATGTCAAGTTGAATGCATAATGAATTGATATTTATATTAAGGAAATAATCAGATTGACCATGAAATAACCTTTTTACCTTTTCCTATTGCAGTCAAACACACTCAATACTGTCAAATACACGATCATAATTGAAATTGCAATAATTGTTTATCAAACTGTTCATGTATATAATACTACACGTCTATGCCGGAACGCTTTCACTGTATATTTAGCCAGCTTTCTAGGATAGTTTGTCATCAAAAAGATAATCTTGTCATCGTTTATCATATTAAGTAGAGCATTGCCAGAAAAGATATCATTAGAAGTATTTTCTCTCAAGTCATTATATAAGGAGCAGTGGAGAATATAGTGACACTCATCCTCCGTTGAATTGCTGTTACAAAACTTACATAAGCGTTTATATGGTTGCTCGCCGTTATATCTACCTGTCTCTAGTTTCAAAGGAGGAATTCCACATCTCAGCTGTGTTAGGAAAGATCGTTCAGTTTTGATCAAATTTAATTTAACATAAGTTTCTATTCCAAAATTCGCCTTTAGTTTTACATAAGTTCTCAACTTTGGAGTTTTTACAATGTCGTTTTTTCCAAAAACAGTTATAGTATTCCTTCAAAATGGATTCGAAAAAAGTCATACTCATAACGTCCTTGCGCTCAAAATAGTCAACTATACCAAGTTTCATGAGTATGTCTTTGAAGTCAGAACACAAATTATTTCTACATTTTTCATAGTCATGATTGAAGGCTTGTTTTGTAATGCGATTGTCATCAAATTGAACAAGTCTAATCTAGAGACGCACTTTATTTACCCAATGTATGTAGTGGCACGGGATCCATCTGATATCCCCATAAATACCAAGAAGAGGGGAAAAACGATGAACTCCTAAAAAGTAACGTATTGATCGGTTCTAGATGTTCTCTATGGCTTGAAACTTTCGATTCCCCCTAACACCGAATGCATAGTCTAGTATAGGCACAACGCACGAGTAAAATATTTTTTTAAATGACTTTATTCCAATCTCTTTAAATGATTGAATGTTGGAAATCATTTTCCAAGTGCTCTACCAGCCCGTTTTGACAGTGCTTCGGCGTTTGTTGTAAAATTTCCGTTAAATGTAAATATAACACCCAAGTATTTGTATTGGTCAACAACTTCGAGTTGATTTCTTCCGATCATGAAATTGTAATCAGTCTGCTTACATTCTTTATTCCTGAAGTGAACACATTTTGATTTATTGGTGTTAATTATTACTCTCCAGCGTTTACACGAGTCCCCGAGCTTATTTTATCGCAATAATTGTAGATATTCTACGCTTTTAGAAAATAAAGCTTTATCGTCTGCATAAAGTAACGCCGATAATTTTCTGTCTGAGATGTCAATGCCAATATTCAATTCATTGAGTTCATCAATTAGGTCATTTATGAAAATTGAAAATAATGTTGGTGATAAATTGTTTCCTAGTTTTGAACCAGTTGTACAGGGGAACCAGTTAGTTAACTTTCCATTCAGTTTAACACAAGATTCGGAACTGCTTACCCTTCCGGAGCACCTGAGATCACCCCTAGTTTTTAGTGGGGTTCGTGTTGTTTATTCTTTAGTTTTCTATGTTGTGTCATGTGTACTATTGTTTTTCTGTTTGTCTTTTTCATTTTTAGCCATGGCGTTGTCAGTTTGTTTTAGATTTATGAGTTTGACTGTCCCTTTGGTATCTTTCGTCCCCCTTTTGTAAATGCTCTTTATAGAGTTGTAAATTTTACCATCTATATTATTAACTAACAGTTTATAAAGCATCATTTCTCAGTCAACAAAATCGAAGCATTTTTTTAAGTCAATGAAAGCCACAAAAAGTTTATCGTTGTTTCGAATTGCACTATTAAAGTAAAAATATGGTCCTCACAAGAGTGGTTTCTCTTAAAGCCGTTTTGTTCGTGAACTAATTTGTCGTTGTTCTCTAAATAGAATGAAATTCAAAACAGTGTAGCTGTGGCCATTGATGGACACATTAAAATCATCCATTGACTGGGACAATTTAGGTGAACGTTTGTATGTAACGACCAATGCTCACTATGTACTTTTTAAAGACACTTAAACTATGGGGTCACCAAAGGTTCTCAACACCTAAATGAAGTAATTCGAAAAATTAATCAGAAATAACACGATATTTTGATTTATATCAATTATATAAATCAAAACACAAAGGTTATTCCTGATTAATTTTTCGAATTATTTTATAATTAAAGGCATTAAGAAACCTTTGGTGACCCCAAAGTTTAAATGTCTATCGTAGGTACGTCGTGAACAGTGGTCGTTACAGACAAACGTTCACGTAAATTGTCCCAGTCAATGGATGATGTTAATGTGTCAATCAATGGCCACAGCTACACTGTTTTGAATTTCATTCTAGTTCGTGATCCTCTTATCAACTAAAGTATATGTTACAAAGAACAAATCATTGAAACCATTAAAAAAGCACACGAAAGACCAGTGAAAGCATGAAGCTTTTTACGATTGCTTTAGAAGTGTAATATTTCCGGCAGTTAGAGAAAAGATCACGCGTATTATTTTAAAAATGCACGTAAACTGATATTGTTGCAAACACAAAAAGATATATAAAAAACCTATTTCTCAAACGATTACTTTCTGATCGATCAATTATTATAACTTATCAACTATTTGAGGTATGAACATAATGTATACTATCCAATGCATCTATTCAATCGAACTAGAGATAAAGGATACAACAGATACAGTTAAGTCGGCCTTATATCTTGACTTATATCTAGAAATTGACAATTAGGGTCGGTTAAAAAGAAAACTTTACGACAAAATAGATGATTTCAGTTTTCCAATTTTGAACTTTCCATTTCTAAGTAGCAACATTCCAACAGCACCTGCATACGGGGTATATATCCTCAATTGATACGAAATTCCCGAGCTTGTATTTCCTATCATGATTTTCTTGATAGAGGGTTGCTGCTCACAAGGAAGCTATTAAACCAAGAGTTCCAAATGGTGAAGTTGAAATCATCCCTTCGTAAATTTTACGGACGCCATAAGGAGTTGGTTGACCGTTATGGAATAACCGTTTCAAAGATGATATTGGATATGTTACTTACGTCGTAACTACAATCCCCTTCCCTTTCAAGAATATGACCTACCGAATTAGAATATTTACCGGATTTGTTATAACATAAGCAACACGACGGGTACCACATGTTGAGCAGAATCTGCTTACCCTTCCGGAGCACATGAGATCACCCCCAATTTTTTTCATTTTTAGCCATGGCGTTGTCAGTTTATTTTCTATTTATGAGTTTGACTGTCCCTCTGGTGTCTTTCGTCCCTCTTGTTACTTCAGTTTGTAAGACCAATTATCAATCACAACTGAAAAGACATAAACATTGTTATGAAGGTATAACTCAGAAGATATTATAATAATGATAAATCTTTTTATGAAAGAAAAGCTTGATAATTATAAATAAATTGAACTTCCAATAAAACCATGTATCGAAGGCATATTGCGTTCAAACTAGAAATGACATTATGTATTTCATAAACGGTTTCAAAGCTATCTTAATTGTCACAATTCTTTATATATGTTTCACTTTGTTAGATGTGTGTTATTTATTGATGACTTTTCAAAAATGAATAGTGTTGTAACCTTTTCTATAATCATTAACATTTGTTAAATATTTGTTATGGTGTTTTAAGCTTTACCTTGCATTAATAGTTGAAGGGAAACAATCCTAAATCGTAAAAAATTGTACCGCAAGACGATTACTTTCAGAAACCTACGCAAACATGTGTTGGCCAATTGATCTAAGGAATTACTACCCATACAAGGTTGTATATTATGATAGTATGGACTGTTCTCGTCTATCTTTAGGTGTATTGCTGAATTTGAAACAAGGCAAATATGTTTTTGATATAACAAAGCGATAACAGCTAACAATTTATCAATGATGATTTGGTAGAAGCCATGGAGAAATTTGAGACTCGACATAAAACAGACGTCCATGCGTAATGCCACTGTCGTACAAGTGAGAGGTTTAGCGCTATAAAACCAGGTTCAATCCACATTTTCTACCTTTAAAATGTTTGTACCAAGTCAGGAATATGACAGTTATTGTCTATTCGTTTGATGTGTTTTATCATTTGATTTTGCCATTTGATTTCGGACTTTCCGTTTTGAATTTTTCAGTTCAGTATTTTTGTGAGTTTATTTTCCATAGCACTTAATTATCATGCATTAAACTTTTTTACAGAACACTAATACATTATTTGAAAAATAAAATGTCTGAAGTGAATAAATGGTTCTCCAAATTGATAGAGCTGTGTTATAGTTCAAAGATGTAAATCATTTACACCTTATGAAATGGCTCTACTTTAGGAGTATTATCTTTGAGGCACCTGTTAATTATCAGGTAAAATTTATAACATATTATTTAGTAGTTATTCATTTTTATACTGAAATTATTTGAAATGATAATAATATTGTAATAATAATAATAATAATGTTGAATCAATTTAAAGAACAAATTATCTGTAACGCTATATTCATGTCAGGTTATTCCTACAACCCTTGTATTGATAGTTTTCTAAAATCGACATTAATCGCGAGACACTGTAGTATGTATTGTTGTAAAAGAATCGAACACATTAAAAGCTGTATGAGCCGAACGTTAATTAAAAATCAAAGCTCAATACATCTCAGCTACATGTGAACTCTTAATGAAATTGGGATTTCACTTCCTCTATAATTTAAAAATTTATAAACAGAAAGTGTACATAAGAAAGTTTTTAAACTTGTCAGAACCAAAGCCCTAACTACAACCGATCTGGTGATACACTCATGATTATATACACTATCATTTGAAGCTAGATGTATGGAAATCGGTTTTATTTTCGATAAATCCATCAATATTTAAAAAAAAAACACTTTAAATATAGAAACCGCGTCCCTTTGTCATTCTCATAGAGGATGAGATGAAATGCCTAGCAGAGGAACACTTTAATTTACATCTTAATGATGAATACATTGACGAAATGAAACATGAAGTTGTACTTTGTTGAAATGAGAGTGTAGACATTCGAAATATTCGAAACACAGACGACAGTGGCTTCTGGTCTTAAGGTATTTACAATTAAATTTGAAAGCTACCGATATAAGCAAAATAAAGAAAGAGTTTTAGAAATAATCTTCAAAACCAGTTTTTAAACAATTAATCAAACTAAATTGATAATCGTCAAAAAGCATAATTTGAATATACGTTCGTTATATAGATACTTTTTTTCACATAAATCTCTTCTTAAGAGTTTCAAACATAATTATTTGATTGATATTTAATAAAAAAAAAGTTCCCTTATAATTATTTACATCATCCCTGATAATTTATCGATAATAATGGATTGTATTTAAGATCCAGAGTCAACTATAAATTGTCAATCAAGACAAGAACCCGTAAAAAAGATACGTATATTAACCCTGATTTGTGCAATAATAGCAAATGGATTTAATCTCTTCGCCTCCAAAATCGTATAAAGATTAACATCAAGGAATATTTTTTTCTGATTTGTTTGACTAATCAACTAAATACACTTTATCATCTTTACTTAGTGATTGCTAAATATAACTTATCTTTAGTATATATATATATCAAAAGTTTAGTGGAAACGTCCAATTTAAAGGAAGTAAAAACACTTGTTAAAATCTGCCCCTACTTATGGTCACATGAAAAGATGTGGGAAATTACTGATAAAAACACTTGTCTACAGTACAAACGGAAGATATCGGACGGATCTGAAACTTGAATACAAAGCTTTTTTTTTCTATATTTAACAAGTATACCTAAAAATAAAGAGAATATATTATACACTGAATTTGATAAAAATAAAAGATGCATCTATGATATATTGAACGTGATTGATTGTAACGCAAATTTTCCCATGAGTGATGTGAGTTAATGTACCAACCAGTAAACTGAAATAAACCAGCAGATCAGTAGATGTGATGCTCAAAGCTGTGAACTAATTTAGCCAAGTAATTTTGTAAGTTCGTTATTTTTACATATACATTCATAAAGAAACTTGGTTGATACTGTAAAAAAATGTATGTGGCATTGACCCCGGAAGTTTAAACAAAAAAGATGATTTATGACATATATCAACGTCGTGTCATTTTATAGTCTTATACTGGTAACAGTAGGTATTAAACAAGTGATTTTGCTTCTGTGAATGCACTTACCTACTGTTTGGTTGAGAAATCAGTCTAATGTATCGATAACAAGCCAAATACTATTCCTAATTGACTGTACTATTATTACAGAAGTTGACTACAATGTAAACCATTTGTGATATTGAAAAATTCTTTCTAGTGCATTTTCATGTAACCTTTTGACAAGATGACATATTACCCATATTAACATATAATACGCAAATCCAGATTGAATGTCGACCAATGGGTTGACTGAGGAACATGAACATCTTCATCCCTGGGCAGCCCTGGGACCGCAAACACGGTCACCACACAACTTGCTACCTAACGAAAGTTCAAGAAATCTTAGCATTGAAATTTAAAAAAAACTTAAATGACTGCAATCTTGAATGTGCTTAACATTAAATTACAAATAATTGTATATATGTTTATACGTGTAAATCCTAAATTGAGGTAAATTATATGACCTTCCAAATACCGTTTCGATCCGTAAAATCATTGGAGAGACATTTATTGTCCAACTCCGGATATGATGTACAGAATAATTAAGATCCATGTTATATCTGGTGATCAGGACTCGGAGGTGCGATGGGGACACTGAAGTACGATGGTTACGCTGAAGTGTAAATGAATTCTGTATGTGACATTTAGTGGAAGCCATTTAACCATATCATTTTGTCAAACAATTTAATCAACACCTTTATTAATTAGTCTTTTGTTGTCGATAGCTATGAAATGCAATCAGCTGATTATTGATTTTCTGTCCAAATCTTAATGAGGTCAAGATAAATTCCGAGTATTGTCTGATCCGGTAAAGTCCGAGAAACTCGAAAAAAAGTAAATAAACAGGAGAAAAATAAATCGTTATATATATATTTCTTTCGCCAAATTCTTTCGCAAATTAAACCCTGTTTGTAGTGATGTCGTGGTATAGTCGCTGTGAGATCGTAGCGCAGTCTCCCTGACTAAAATCACGCTTTCGGTACGATGTTACATCGAACTTTGCGATCTTAATTTGAAGATCTTCTCATTATGCTTCGATGTGTACTTGCGATCTCCTACTTAGTTGAATTTTTTGAGAAACTATTTATTTGTTCGTACGGAAGTGCCGTGAATACAATGTTTAAGAAACAAGTCGGTTCAATATATTACTTTTGTAATTTGTCCATGCACTTGTCTTTATCTTTGTACATTTTCCTTGTTCTTTTACCTCCGGAGCAAATTTTAATCATACCCGATTTGTAGTGAAGTTATTTTTCTTTTTTGCTATTATATTGGCTGTCTTTTTTGTTTATGTAAGTTTTTAGAATACCCTTGGTTTTTTCTATCCTTTTTGTTAAATTTAGGATGGTCAAGAGAATTGCTATATACATACAATGGATACGAGGTCCCAACCGATAGTTGACATACAAACCATATTTTCTTTACATAAAATATCACCATAAATTAATATGGCTACAGAAATAAAGATCAGTCTATTTTTATGTGTTGGAAGACAAACAATGAAAAAAGTTTTCCATTTTGGTTACATTTGATGAATATCCAATTGAACTGGAGAAATTTAAAACTCGTGAGTTACATTCAAATAAACTACCCCTGTGTAGGTTGCATTTATATTAGAAAACCTATTTGCTTTCGTTTCCGAAGACGATTTAATTTTCTTGCCATTCAATTTAAAAAAAAATTCTTATCCATATATACACGTATAAACACAAGTCGAAATTGAAAGCAACGTTCAATTCTATCATTGCGTTAGATAAAAATAGCCATTTTATACTAAAACACATTTCTTGGTAGATGAGTCTAAATACAGAATAATCAATATTATCCAAATGATCAAAAAAGTAAAACGTATATTTTTATAAAACGCATTTGACATACAGGTCAAACAACTAATGTTCCTGAACCCTGCTGACTACCAATAACAATTCACAAATATAGTTGTAGGACTCGGAACCGCGATGGTACTCCTACCGCGATGATCACGCTGAAGTGCGACGGTTAACACGGCGAAATGCGATGGCATAACGAGTATATCTCCAAATTAAGTTCAGTTAAAACAAACGAATAAACAACACTAAAAGCAGTACAAATGTATAACATGTATAAGAAATAATGTTTTTTTTTTTTTTTTTTTTTTTTTATAGCTGTTGCTTTCCAATTATATTTTTAACTTCTTATTTTTTAATTGAAATGTGTGGTTAGGTTTATAATTCATAACCATTTGAACAAAAATACATATATGATTTCATTTTTGTACTTTAATATCGTTATTATTGATATTTTATTTTTTAAGAGAAGATCGACGGAAAATATGATTTTTCCTTTTAAACCAACACAATAGCAGCTTTGTAAATTGTTTAATTGGACAAGATGTCAAAAACAGAACCAAACATTTATCATAACAATATCTTCGTTAACGGGACAACAGATGATGATGTGTACGAGGAATGTTTCGATACAGAAAATCAATATGATTATGAGGAAGTTTCCGCGATCGCCAAAACAAAACAACCTGATGCCAAAATACCAGATAATATTCCAAAGATTCAGTCAATAAAAGAGAATAACAGTCCGAGTAAAAAGAAGCACGCACATTTGCGGTTTCTGTTTTTCATTAGTGGCTTCGTGATCATATTAGTAGCATCAAATGGCGTGACATTCATTATCACAAAAGATTTATTGTCTGAAAACAAATCAAATAGTGAGTATGATTAAATATGTACTAGTATGCTGTCATCCCTGTTTTCAGAACTGAGTTTCGTGTCAATGATATCAACTGTACTATATAGCTGAACTGTTCGTAAAAATTGTGAAGGTGGTTCAAAATGTTAGCTGCAGTAGTAGTACTTGTTTTAGTTCCCATTTATTTATTTTGGAAAAAGTTAGTTCTTATAACATTGATCGGCGGAGATTTTATCGCATACATATTGTATGTTATAAATTTGAGAAATGTATATTTTGATGAACACTGCGCTGATTTGATTTAAAACTTGAACAGTTTGAAATTCTTTGTATGTACTAAAATTCTGGCTATCACCTTGCATTTTATAGTTCTAAAAATTAATCTCTATTGAAAATTGAATAATTCATATAACCTCTAATTGATTTAATATTTTTATGCACGATAAACAACATACCGACTAGGACGCATCCCGGGTACCAAGATTCTTTATTGTTACACAAAACACGGTAGCACTCGGTTTGCGTGTTCCATCTAACTCCTTTTCCTACCTTCTAAGTTTGATATTTTCATTATTCATTTTTCCATGTCAGGAACATGTGTTCATTCTAAATAATCTTTACATCTTTACTTTATCATCAATGTATACCCTACATCAGGATCATGTAATAATGTCTCTGTATTGTAGCGATAAATTAACAAAAATTCACACTATTTGATTTCTAAAATTAAAATGCAGGCAATGACGATTTTATAAACACATATTATAGATTGAACTTTAAAAATAAATTTCCAAATCGTCAACAAAACAATATCAGACGAATATAATTTAGAGGTGAATTTTAGTTTGCCTTTTTTTCAGGGAAAATAATGACCTCACACAGGTCATTATTTTATGACTTAGAGCATATTTCTATGAAACATGTTATCGCCTGAATTGATTCTTCGAAACAATAACCTATCGTTCTGAAAGAAAAAAACCGCCATATAGGTATATTATGTTCAGAATAACTATTATGTTAATTAATTTGTGTTGCTCAAATTTCAGTGACACCTTGTACTGGACTTAAGTGTTTGAACGGAGGCTCATGTAGGGTGTTAAATTGCACATTTCACTGTTTATGCGAATCCGGCTTTTCTGGAAGTCTCTGTGAAGGGAAGCATTAAACATCATTAAAGTCATATGAAACGATGACCGGTAAAAATTGATATGAATGCAATTCTTGAATTGATGCATGTATATGTTATAAACCTCTGTGTACGATTTTATCTTTTTATACGTATCTATTTTGTATAATCGTAAACAAGTATTCCCTTGTTCAGTGTTGTGAAAATATGTCAGTTCAAAAATGGTCGTGTTTAAAGCCGAAGTTTACCGATTGTCACCTTTGTAAACAATCAACAAAGAAACATGTATATTCAGATAAGCACGTATACATGTACAATAAAATATAGTTTAGTTCGGTGAAGGAGCGATGTTTACGTTTATTGACTCTTTCTGTCAATTTTGTTTTCCCCTTTGCACTTGCGTAACTGCGATCCCCGGATAATTATGAGAATGGTCAGACCTAGCTAGGTAACTGAATACGAAAAACATGTAGGCGAATTGTTGTCTGGAAGCCAACGAGTAAAAAAGGAAATGTCTTATAAGTTTGAACTAATGTAAGACTTTAAAAAAAAGTGTTTGTACACGAGTCATGGTTAGTTTTACAATTAAAAAACTAGCCATTTAGTTATAAAAAAAAAACATATGCATATTTTTTTTCAATTTGAAGTTTCATATTGCTTTAACGTTAGAATATTATATTGCTACATTAGTGTAAAATAATAGAGAAAAAACAAACAAGCTTATAGAATACCGGAATCAGCTGAAACAAAACATTTTGCGTTCTAAATTAAACATAAATTAGTTGGTTTTGATAATGTGTAAAAACTTAAAGAAAACCTTCAAGGGGATGCAATTGTGTTTGTGTTTTCTTCGTTATTGAACAATACCTATAAATTTATTAAACTACGGTAAAACAATACAGTTTCTCCCAAATATCGTCATAAGTTCGTGCTACTAAACATGAATTCTAGTAATCTTCAGGTTTAATATTTTGTTGAACTGAAATATTATCTGTATCACATCATTCAACCTAACTTCGATTTTTGAAGGGGTAGCGACTGTGTTGTTATAGATGTTATATATTTGTTATAGATGTTATATATCTTGCGTCACTACGCTCCTTGGGTATAAATGCCATCAACCTTTGTCCACCTATGACATAATCTACGATAGACAACAAACCATGTAACGGTCTTATACGATATCAGCATATTGACCATTACTTTCAAAACAATTAAACCAAACTTCAATTTTAAAATGTAAGCTAATGTCATAATATCAAATTTTTAAGTATTTGTTTTTCCAGTTTAATGAAATAGATATTCAATCGAATCTGTTTTTAATTTTTCCATTAATATGAAAAACATTTTGAATTTCAGTGACACCTTGTACTGGACGTAATTGTTTGAACGGAGGCTCATGTGAGGTGTTGGATGAAATGTTTCACTGCTCATGCAAATCTGGGTTTTCTGGACATCTGTGTGAAGGTAATTCTTAGATATCATTAAGGAAGATAAAATGTAGTGTTAATTCAAAAGAATCTTGAGAAAGAGTAGTTACTTTACATTCATTAATGTTATACATATCGCGACGATGGGCTCCTCGGATACAAAGATCACACACATTGTCTCCATGGCAGAATCTCCGAAAGACAACGAACAATGTAACGGCCTGATATCATATCAGCATATTTACCAATACTTTCTAAACTGGCTTGTTTTAAAATGTAAACTAATGTCAGGATATATTTTTTTTTATTCTACATTTTTTTTTAAAATTTAGTGAAATACTAGAAAGGATCAATAACAATCTGTTTTTGATTTTTATTTAAATCTATGACAAACATTTTGAATTGAAGTGACACCTTGAACTGGAATTAACTGTTTGAACGGAGGCTCATGTGAATGTTGAATGGAATGTTTCACTGTTAATGCGAATCTGGCTTTTCTGGACGTCTCTGTGAAGATAAACCTTTTTGTTTTTATTCTTAGTTTAAAGGAATATTAATGAAATACAAAGAAACAAGAGAATACCGCAAAAACAACCCGTACTATTATTGAAACGAAACATTTTGGTAGAAAATAAACTGAGTTAGGTTTTTAGCATGTTTTCGCAGCGATACCATTCTTGAGCAATATCCAATTGAGAGCTGCACCATATAGTTTCATCTAGTTTACGTTGTATCCTTAAATAATACACACGTAAGTAAAGCCAAATTTTGAATGATTCGCCTGACCTAATGCGACTTCCTGTACTCTAGTGTTTTGATTAATCTATTTGAATTGCAATACTTATAGAATCCAACGACGAATCTTCGATGTTTGAAAATGCAGCTACTAATAAAATTTCCATTGATGTTATGTCTGACGTTGGTGTGCTCATCGGGATGAAAAAAGTGAAATCACAAAAATACCGAACTCCAAAAAAATTCAATACGGAAAGTCAAACCCATCAATCGAATAAATAACAACTGTCATAATCCTATAATGTAAACAAATGTAACAAAACTTTATACCTACACGTGATGGAATATCGATAGATAACGAAATATGTACGACATGAATTTGTATCAGTACGCTAAGCACTACTTTCAAGACAATTGAACCGATCGTTTCATATTATAATTGTATACTGAATCATGATATCAAATTGTATATTCTATGTTATTTTCAAATTTAATGAAATACTTGAAATATTATAAATCCACCTAATGAAATCTGTTTTTCCTTTTTTCTATAATTACGACGAACACTTGAATTTCAGTCACACCTTGTACTGGATTTAACTGCTTGAACAGAGGCTCTTGTGAGGTGTTGAATGGAACATTTCACTGTGCATGTGATTCTGGGTTTTACGGACGCCGGTGTGAAAACGGTATGGCTTTCGTAGCGATAAAACGTGTAAAGGTTTCAGAAGCGATATCTCAGACAAGCTTGTTAAAATGTGCCAATACGGTTTTTTAAAACAAGTTCTGAACTTGCTTATGTCTATACGACCATCCGTCAGTCCTTTTAAACTCTCCCATGGGTACAATTCTTTCCAGAATTATTATCATGAACAGACCAAATGTTAAGTTCTGCAATATGTCGAATGATTCCAAAAATCATTACCGATTAACCTTTTTTTCAGCAGTTATTCCTTTTATAAATTTAGATTATATGGAAAAAGCTTTATTAGAGCTTTCAATAGATATATGAAGATATGGTAAGAGTGCCAATGAGACAACTGTCCATCCAAGTCTTAATTTGTAAAAGTAAACCATTTTAGATTAAAGTACTGTCTTAATTTACCACGAAGCATTGGCTCACACGAAACAGCAAGCTATGAAAGGCCACAAAAACTACTAGTGGTAAACCATTCAAACGGGAAAACAAACGGTATAATCTAAATAAAACGAGAAACGAGAAATACTTCTGAAACACATCAACAAACGACAACTACTGAACATAGAACACTGGCAGGTGCAAACAAAAGCATCGGGTTTAAACGTTTTAGTAGGTACCAACCCCACCCTTATCTGAAACAATAGTGTAACATCGAAATGCACACTATCAAATATCAAAGGAAATGGCTCAACTCTATCAAAAGACATATGTCAAGCTTACATATATGGTGAGAAGTTCAACTATATCGAATTTTTGTCAATAATGTAAAGCAATAATTCGTCTGAAAAATGGGGATTCAGCGCTGATTTACAAATTTTTACATGCAATATGTCTCTTCGAAATATTTATTCAAATATCAGTTGAAGTCAACTATTTAGTTTTACATGTTTTAATGAATCATTTCGCATTGAAATTGTAAGACTTTTACTTCTGATAATTCTAATGAAATTTCTGTTTCACAAATGACTAAAGATATGTTAACAATACTTTTTTCATAGATTTGATACACAGAATTAGCCAGATAAACAAATTTGTACTTACATGATCGACTCTCTAGAAAGTAGAGACCTGAGACCACTCAATATTTTGGGTGGTGTTGCTAAGTATTCTTTTCTAGGTTACGTCTTAAAGACTTATTTGCCCTTTGGTTGTTTTTTGTTTTTTTGCATTGGCATTGTAAGTTCCATTTTTAATTTCTGAGTTAGGTATATTCCGCTATGTCTTATACATATAATAAAGTTGTAAATAAACTAATCTTAAGAGTTCTTTACGTTGAAAGGATGATATATGTACATCGGTTTTCATAAAGGAGTAGGTCCAGTAAGACCACTTTTTGGCCCCAAAATATAGCAGTTTTACTAAATTGTTAAAATGTAAACTTTTAGTTATTTATTGGACAGTAGAATGCTCCTGCTACATAAATATGGGCTGTTTTTGACAATACAATGCACATATAGCGGGTACTATCACCATTAAGTCATGCTAAATTACTGAAATTTTCACAATTATATCCTTTTTGTTAAATTTCAGACGGTTTTCGTGTAAAACGAAAGTGGCCGCATTCGTGTTCATCCTTAATATTGAAATGTAAGTTGTATTTTATGATAATACATAACATATATAAAGGTTAAGGATGAACACGGATGCGGCCACTTTCATTTTTGACGAAAACCGTCTGAAAAGTGCCATTTTTCGGCATATTTGGTAGATTTTTCATATTAGAGCTTGAATCGGATCGTTTTTAATGACTAAATCATTTAAAATCTTTCACAAAAACTAATTGATTCAAATTAAGTAGACACTTAAAGTGTTTAAAAAGTGGTCAAAATCTTTCGTCAGATGAACTTGAAATTTGAGGCCAAAATCGGTCCTTACCGGACCTACTCCTTTAAACGCAGTACTTTAATCGTTTAGAAAATTACAACTTGACATCATAGACAAACAAAAAGTATGTAGCTGATAATATAAAAGATTAATTTCAGAAGTTGGACCATGCTTTTCAAATCCCTGTTTCAATTTTGGTTCATGTAGAGCATCTTGTAATACTTATACCTGTTACTGTCCAAATGGAACCAAAGGAAGTCGTTGTCAAGGTGAGTAGAACACAAAAAAAACATACAAAAGAAAGATAAAAGTAGAAATGCATACAAAACCAAACAAAACCCTATTAATGAATAAGAAGACAATATCACTATGATCTCGAGTGGAATTAACACCATAAACATGCAGAGCTTGATAATCAAATACATATGTATAATATATAACCGTATGATGAACCGTCATTTATTTATGGTATTGCAGCTGCGAAGCCCTTTTTTAAGGAAAAAAAACCATAAAAATACTGATTGCAAATGAAAATAACACTTCTTAAGACTAGAGAATATGTATTCCCCATATGGTATATGTCAGCGTTGTGTCTATTAACACCTTATATTCTTTACATACAGATTTGTTACATGAAATAATAACATCCCCTGGATATCCGTCAAAGTACAACGACAACACGCATAGACTATGGCATATTGATGTTGGACTTTCAAACATTGTCCGAATAACGTTTACTCAGTTTGAACTTGAGAACACATATGATTTTGTAAAAGTAAGTTAGTTCATCTATAATATTTCTGTCCACCATATAACGAACGTAATATCATTCTTAACATGTATATCTTTATAACACATTTCAACACAGTATTCAAATAAGGCAACAATGAATACAATGTTGGTTGGCAAAACCATCCCAATATTTAAAATACTATGCATAAAACTTAGTTGAATAAAAAAAAAGGGTAATAGGTACCATCAAAGCTTTTAAAGTACTGAAAAGTACAACCTTTACTTTATCCGTCAAACGATTTTTTATGCAACATATTTTATATATAAGATATAAGGTAGGTTTGGTCATGGACGAGATCGTAACAGACGAAGGATTTGAAATCTATCCTGCTTTTTGAAATACGATGAAACAAGAATATGTGGGAAAAAATAAAGAAAAAAACAATCACTGAACATTCCTCCTATATCTAAAATCAATCGTAAAGAAATATGAAAAAAGGAAACTATTAAACTTAAAACAAATAGTTGACATCAAACACCTCCCTTTCCCAGTAAAAAATACGTTAAAAAATACCCTGAAAAGTACAATACAAATTATATAATAAAGATATTAAGATGTATCCTAAGTATTCACTGACATCTCCGTCTGTGGGAGAAATGTTTCCTCTCATATATAGGTATACAGAATTAACTTTATCAAGTCAACGCTATAACTTTTAATACACACATCTAAACTTTCAAATTGGAGATATATATCCATGTGTCCGATATTTGTATTTTATTGTTTTTTTCTAATGTTAGATGACATTGATTTTCATTTCTTCGGTCGTTGATTGTATATCATTAAAGTTTAAGGATATAATTTAACGATGTTCCATTTGTATTATGTAAATACTGTAGGATTACAGAATAAACAGAAAAAAAGATAAAAAAGGCAACAAAAGTATAACGCTGTTCAAAATGCATAAATCGATTAGGAGAAAACAAACCCGGGTTATAAACTAAAACAGACCACTGAAGTGCAACAAAAAACAAACCACAATGCAACGTACATATAAATGAATTATTAGATAACAACTACCATGTTCCTGACTTGGTACAGGACATTTTAACAAAAAAAGGTGGGTTGATCCAGGTTTTGTGGCTAGCTAAACCTCCTTACTTTATGGCTATGTTTAATTTACTGCTAAAATGACAACATCACATGACGGGAATACAGCACAAAAAAATGCAAGAACACGAAAGACAGCGATATACACTTATAAAGAAAATAATAGTACATTTCGACATGTTAACAACATAATAACATCGAATAACTAAAATGAATTTAAGGACAGTATACAAAACAAGTGTAATAGAATTACGAACTGTGTGTGTGTCAAAACTTCATTTAGCTAATAAAAGATATTCGTGATCCGAAATATCTTTTGATTTGTAGATACCTAAACATCATCGTACTACCTTCAAGGATGTGCCAAACATTTACATGATCATCTTTAATGTATAATTAGTCCCTTGATAATAGAGTGGGACACTTAACAAAGGATAATTAACGTCTTGATTTAAGTAAATAACATATATATGTAACAAACAATTAAAATTAAAAGTAAAAAGTAAAATAACTAAAATACCGTACTCCAAGCAAAATATAAAACGAAAATTACATTATCAACTTGCGTAAGCAAACATATCAAATGAACGCAAAACAAGTGTCATATTCCTGATTTGATACATGCATTTCATTATGAAGAAACTGATGTACAAAACCTGGTTTTATATCTAGCTTAACCTCTCTCTTATATGACAGTCGTATAAAATTAAATTATCACAAACTAACTATAACCACTTGACTGTTATATCTTTGTTGCATTCGCTATTTTTAATCTTTTTCACTGGATTTTGATTATATTACAAATGATAACGTTTACTGGTCCTCGTATAAATTATGTTTTATTTCTTATTCAAGATATATAATGGACAGTCAATTAGATGTGGTTCTTTGGCAAATTACACAGGAACAATTTATCCGATGGAATTAACATCCACAGGCAGATATATGACAATATTATTCACAACGGATGGTTCTGGTACCAAATCGGGATTTCGTGCAGTTATATATAAAATAACTAACTAGATGTTCATGAACTGGTTTTCGCCAGATCAAGAAAATACACGAATTGTTCAATTCATTCATCATGTTGATGCTTAGAGTTAGACATTCTATTTATAAACAATTGGTTTAATCTTCTAACAACAATTGCAGGTTTAAGCATAACATGAATTGTAAATTGTATATACTTATAGCCAACTCTCAAGTTGTATTTCTTATGATTTGACTTCTAAAAGATTATACATATTAATAAGTCGAAAACAAATTTGATACAGATTTTAGAATGAAAGCCGTTCCTAGACGACAGTCTCTTTATTTCAAATAAAACATTTAGTAAAAAAAGTTTCAAAATCGGATTTGCATCTTTCTATCAAAGTAACTATTTACATACTCCTACCAACAAAATGTATTTTTCCTTAATATTATAAACTATTGTTATCTAAGTCTGATATTGGTGTAACTAGTATATCTTTAAGATTGTTGGGTCTGCAGTCAGAAATAAGAGAACCTGATAACAAAATCTTTTTAAAAATGGATCAATTCAACAAAAGGCCAGTTCTTGCGGACAATACTACTAGACGAAATAGTCTGACTTAAATACGATCCACTAATTTTGAGCTCACCTGACACAAGGGCCATATGAACGTTAAAAAAATGTTTCCGGTGACTCGGCCAACCAACCAAGATGGCCGCCATGGCTAAAAAAAAACATAGGGGTAAAATGCAGTGTTTGGCTTATAACTCAAAAACCAAAGCATTTAGAGCAAATCTGACATGGGTTAAAATTGTTTACTAGGTTAAGATCTATCTGTCCTGAATTTTCAGATGAATCAGACAACCCGTTGGTGGGTTGCTGCCCCTAAATTGGTAATTTAAAGGAAATTTTGCTGTTTTTGGTTTTTATCTTGAATATTATTATAGATAGAGATAAACTGTAAACTGCAATAATGTTCAGCAAAGTAAGATTTACAAACAAGTCAACATAAACGAAATGGTCAGTTGACCCCTTTAGGAGTTATTGCTCTTTATATTCAATTTTTAATCATTTTTCGTAAATCTTAGTTATCTTTTACAAAAATCTTCTCCTCTTAAACAACTGGTCCAAATTAATCTAAACTTGGCCACAATCATCTTTGGGGTATTTAGTTTAAAAAATGTGTCCGGTGACCCGGCCAACTAACCAAGATGGCCGCCATGGCTTAAAATAGAACATAGGGGTAAAATGCAGTTTTTGGCTTATAACTAAAAAACCAAAGCATTTAGAGCAAATCTGACATGGGTAAAATTGTTTATCAGGTCAAGATCTATCTGCCCCGAAATTTTCAGATGAATCAGACAACCTGTTGTTGGGTTGCTGCCCCTGAATTGGTTATTGTATGGACAATTTGCTGTTTTTGTTATTATCTTGAATATTTATATGGATAGAGATAAACTGTAAACAGCAATAATGTAAATCAAAGTAAGACCTAAAATTAAGCCAACATGACAAAAATGGTCAATTGACCCCTAAGGAGTTATTGTCCTTTATAGTCAATTTTTAACAATTTTCATAAAATTTGTAAATTTTTACTAACTACTGGGCCAAGTTCATTATAGATACAGATAATTGTAAGCAGCAAGAATGTTCAGTAAAGTAAAATGTACAAACACATCACCATCACCAAAACACAATTTTGTCATGAATCCATCTGCTTCCTTTGTTTAATATTCACATAGACCAAGGTGAGCGACACAGGCTCTTTAGAACCTCTAGTTTAAATTTATACCACCTGTTTTGTACAGTTATCTATTGACACTCCACTTTCGTGTCATTCAATATATATCACCACAAGTATCACAACATGGCATCTTAAACAATATCGGGGGTGATATCAGGTGCTCCGGAAGGGTAAGCGGATCATTTTTCACATATGGCACCCGTGTGTTACTTATGTTATTACAATACAATACAATATGCTTTATTTTAAAAACACTCCGTCACATTGACATGTAAAACAAGAGGTAAATTGCAAAATACAATCACATACAATTAAATAAATAAATAAATAAATACAAATCCGGTAAATAGTAGTTCGGTAGGTCACATTTGTGAAAAGGGAAGGGTATTGTAGTTACGACATAAAGTTTATTTTTGCATACTCTGTGTTACAATCATATTGCAGGAAAATTTTGAATTTTTTTCCGGAGCATAAAATGCATTAACATTTATTTGTCTATATTCAGCAATTTCCATTTGTCCAATTTTTTTCTGATGAACCTTAGCACTTACCTTTCCTAGAATTATCGTAATATAAAAAAAGAAAATGTTGTTTGATTGCAAATAAAACAACCATTTACTTATGAATAAACTAGTGAATGTTAGCAACACATGGCCTTTAACAACAATGATATCAGATTTTGTTTACTCTTTCAAACCCTTAAAGGTGTAAATGATTAATGAAATGATCTCAAATAGTATTTTTCTTTTAACAAATCAGAGATGTAATGTTTTATAAACATAAAAATCAGTCCAAATTTCCAGCAATATAGCATACAGCCGAATCAATTGGCTCGATACAATTGTGATCCTTTAATATTATTTCGGGACATTATTGGGAATAATAATTTCATAAATGAATATCCTGTTCGACTGAAAATTAAAAAAATCTTACCTTTGATGACAAGGAATTATCTACCCGATCACATGCTGCTCCTAATTTTGGTCAAATTTGAAATGGAGTTTCGAGCGAGATTTTCAATCAGATAACTATAATAAAACATCAGATATAAAAGAAAATTCGACCCCCAACCAACATCAAATATAGCTGTTTATTTTTCTTGTTTTTATTTTGTTTTCTTTTGTTTGCATACACTATGTACATATCATTGTACATTATGTTTTATCCTTCCAAATATTACATTTTTATGTAATATATACTAGCTAAATTATGCTTAATGTTTTATATACCATTAGTCATTTATAGCTGTTTAGTCTTTGAAATGCACAGAGTTTTTCGGGAGTTTCTCGCTACATTGAAGACTCAGTGGTGGCCTTCCGCTGTTGTCTGCTCTATGGTCGGGTTGTTGTTGCTTTGACACATTCCCCATTTCCTTTCTTAATTTTATACATTAAGGAAAAAGTACAAGGTATGATAAGAGGCGTTTTTGGCCCCCTTCCCAAATAAGTTTATATATACATCATTGATAGCCTTAGTATAAAAACTATTCAAACCTATGATTTTTTTATGTTCCGGTGAAAGGAAGGTTGCCTAGCAACGGTTATATTAAATTGCCAAATTATCACTTATGCATTGCTTTCTCATTACACATTAGCATATCAAAAAAGTATTGTTTGATTAACAATAACTTGAGGTTACAAATGAGGAGTCACTTCAATTTCAGAGGTGAATTTTTTAAAAATCTAGAATTAAAAATTTAAACTCTATGCCGAAAAAGCATCAGTTAACGATTGAAATAATCTAAGATAGTGATAGGTTATTGGCTCCTTTTCGAGATATTTGAGTTTTAAAAAATGGCGGAAAATAATGCTTACTCAGATTTTTACCTTATATTTTGCATTGGTAATTTGATCGGGTATCAAATCGAAACAAAACACATATAGAGTCTTCGAAATGAACTTTTATGAGCTATCAAAAGTCTTACATGAACAGAAAAATGGCTGTAATGAGGCAATATAGTTTACCGTGTATCATTGGGGAAAAACAGGAGTCCGAACATTTGACACAAATTCCCAAACCTCACTTCAAAGGACATCCTTAAACAGAATACAGAATTGATGGAGCCACCACCCAGAGACCCTTGATAATCATATCAATAGTCCCAATGGCATTTGAGTTTATACAGTAGCATTTACGATATCTACCCATAAGAATATCAAATTTTGCATGTTTTGTTTCAGATGTTAAAGAGTTGACATTGCGAATTCCAAAAACTGAAGTGCAACAGAAAGACAGTAGATACATATGTACACACCTACATGGACCATTGGATGGAGATTATCACGTGATTGCATTTAAGCCTTAAGCCTCACATTGATAACCGACGTGTTGTTCATCATGTTATACTTTTTGGATGTGATGCTGTAGGTCAGGCCTCACGGTCATAAAACTTTCGAGCAAGATTTTTGTACTCAGACTCGAGAATCAACCAATCAAAATACAGGATTTGGTGTTTCGAGCATGATTTTTGTGCTCCAAGCACTGAGCAAAGTTTTATGACTTCAACCCCTGTACTATTTATTTACACCTTGTGCGATGAAAACAAATTAACAGATAATAAACAAAGCAAAAATCATCGAAATCAAATAAATGTGTAAAAACTTTTATGATTATAAATCTGAATTATTTTTTTTCAAACAATACCCTTATATCATGTATATTGAACTTGTATTTCATTCATGGGTTGCATAAAGAAATATCTCAATGCTATAATAAACAATTGACGAGCCGCGTCGCCAGTCAAACTGCATTTGCATCAGTCGAATCTATAATTGACGGTTTAAAATATTCAAATACGGTTAGTTCCGTAGTAATTATTCAAATTTAATATTTTATGCAGGACTCGTTTTTCTGAAGTTACATCCATAGGAAATGTCAAATGTTTGGCAATCCGGAAAACTTAAATAAACTTAAAGCACAATATTTTTTTATTCGAGCGTCACTGATGAGTCTTTTGTAGACGAAACGTGCGTCTGGCAAATATATAAGATTTTAATCCTGCCTGGTATCTTTGATAAGTTATCTACAACCACTGGGTCGATGCCACTGCTGGTGGGGATTTATATCCGCGAGGGTATCACCAGCCCAGTTGTCAGCACTTTTGTGTTGACTTGAGTTATCATTGATATGTTCATAATAACATATTAACTGTTAACAAAACTTTGAATTTTTGAAATACCAAGGCCTTTCTACCTCTGGAATAGATTACATTAGCTGAATTTGGCCTAACTTTTGGGAATTTTTGGTCCTCAATGCTCTTCAACTTCGTTCTTTATTTGGCCTTTCTAACATTTTTTTATTCGAGCGTCACTGATGAGTCTTTTGTAGACGAAACGCGCGTCTGGCGAATATATAAAATTTTGATCCTTGTATCTATGAGTTTATTTATGCATATATGGATTTAAAAAATTGTATCTTGATCGTTAAGGATGTTCGCTTGTCCTGTTTTGAAATGTTTGTCAGATTTTCGAAATCCTCTGGTTTTATCCATTTGAAATGCCTTAAAACACTTTGCCAATTAACCGCAAAGTTTCTGAGAAATTAAACTTGTCAATGATTAAGCTATGAAAAATCAACAGAGAACATTTTCCCCGCAGAAAAAAATGAATGGCTTATATCTCGAAAACAAGCACATTGATATGAGCGTTATGCCGGCGTCACACATTGGCGTATAGACCGGCGTGTACCAAACGTACAGAGTAAATTGACAAAGTCGGTATACGTTAGTTGCACGCCAGAGGAACGCTAAGCAATCGTTAAACGCGCGTTGCATCAATTTGAAGTACGTCGAAATACAAAGGTATACACTTGGCGAACGCTACAACTCGGGGAAATTTTTAAGCAACTTAAAAATTTTCATCCAGCTCAAGCGGGTGTCTAGCATAATACCTGTACGGTACACGCACGTAATACATCCGCAACAAGCGCGTTGAATATGCTACAGATAAATTTGAGACACGTTTAGGGCACGTTGTATACGCTTCAAGTTTGTTCGACTTTAATTTAAACGTATGCGGGTGTGTTTGTAACAAACACCCCATTATTGAACGTCCAAGATACGACCGGGACGCGTCTCAAATACGTTCAAGAAACTTTTTTCCTTCGTACCGTGCATTCCATCTACGTTAGATAAACTCCAGGCATTAGCTAACATACGTTATTTGAACGCCCGATAAACGTTTGGGTACGCTTCACGTACGCCAAATACACGCTTAAAGCTCGTTTTGCACACGTTACATATATGATTGACAGGTTAAATGCATCCAAAGTTACTAGCATGTTGGCAGCGAACAGGATTTTTAAATACACCCGGCGTACGTCGGAGCTATACGCTGATGTGTGACGCCGGTATAATCGATGAGTCTTATGTAGACGAAACGCGCGTCTGGCGTACTAAATTATAATCCTGGTACCTTTGATAACTATTGACCTGTTATATTTTATTTTTGCTCTTTTGGTTCCTTTATTGATCCCCTATCAATATATAGTAGTGTTATGAAACGCTTGTTATTTTGAAACTGAGAAGCGAACTTTCTTAATACTGATTTTGACTGAGTTCAATATTCACACATTGATTTTACGTACAGAGAATTAGCCCAGCGTGAACGAGGCACGTACTTGTGATTCTATTGAAGGACCTTCTTATTGTCGTATTGTGACTTTCTGGACTCTTGGTGTCGATGGTGAATGTTTTCCTGATCAGTTTAGTATCCCAATTGGTAATTACAGCTTTACCAGGTTTATGTTACAGGTCAGCTTTTTAGTTTAACATGTTAAATGTCAATTATTATTTTAAGACACTGTTTAGAAACGTATACAGCAATATCGAATAACAATGTTAACCCAAACGACTTAGGCTATGCTCAAATAAGCAAAATGCACATACTAGATACTATATTTTCATCTAAAGCATACGTTTTATTAGACCGTTGGTTTTCCCGTTTAAATGGTTTTACACTAGTAATTTTGGGGCCCTTTATAGCTTGTTGTTCGGTGTGAGCCAAGGCCGTACATTGACCTATAATGGATTACCTTTTTTAAATTGTTATTTGGATGGAGAATTGTCTCACTCACACCACATCTTCCTATATCTATTTTTTAAATTGAGTTAAGTGTTTTCATAGTCCGCAACAAGTTTAAATCATATTCTAGTGTCTTGCTCAATAAAAGTTTTTTCCAACAACTACATGTATAGCATAAAATCTTGCTTGATCAATGGATTTCTATACCATGTAAACCGAGATAATCTTCGGTGAGCAATTGTGGCGAAACAACACCAAGATTTATTTCAAAATGATTCAGCTCCACTCATCTTTTTTTTGTTATATTATTGTTGTAGTAGCTGTATTTACATAAAAATGAATTTTCCAGATTCACTGGCAAAACTCTGAAAATGATGTAATACAAACAGACAGTTCAGGAATTACCTTGTATTACACTCCAGCACTGCGATCATATAATGCTGCCGTTTTAACTGTCGGTCAGACTATGTTTCATTTGGGTCCTGGACAATCTGAGGTCAAAGTTGAAGGAAACTGTACCGGACAATGCACGAAACGTGAATTCAAATGACCTATATACATCCATTCTTCAGGCAATCACATGCATACTTTAGGTGAGTAAGAAAATACTGTTTTAAATTCGAATGCCAAAGAATTCGTTCAACATGAAATTTGGTAATTTGTTCTATCAGAGACAACAGTTTAGAGGTAAGACACACGCCTCCAGTGCACAAGACAAACTACGTGTTTCCGGGTCGTCATGTTGGCTCAAGACCAAAAGAGTGGACATAGAAACATAGTTTGAACCTATTTTCTCTATAGAATATTAGATTACTTACATTTCTTGAAGTATATCGGAGTATTTACATGCGTTTTCTTATTTAAATACTTTTGACATTGCGAAAGCCTTTATCTTGCAAGAAAGAAAATAAAAATATGATCATGGTTGTCACGTTTTTGAAATTTTTAAATACTAAGGCTTATCTACCTCAGGAATAGATTACCTTAGGTGTATATTGCAAATCTTTTAGGAATTTGTGTCCTCAAGGCTCTACAACTTCGTACTCTATTTGGCTTTTTCAACTTTTTTGGATTCGAGCATCACTTAGGCGAAATGAGCGTCTAGCGTAAATACAAAATTTAATCTTGGTATCTATGATGAGTTTATTGTTTGAGTGCGAGTCAAAAGATAACACTTAATCATTGTTGTCAAATATATTAGTTAAAATCCATCATTTATACTTTGTCTGAGCTGTCCTTATAGACAGTCCGAGTTGTCTTATTGTTCAGTCTGATTGTAATCGGTCCGATCTGTCTCCAGGCCGAGTTTTCTTGCATTCGTTTTTTTAATGCATTAATATAAACGTTTGAAGAAAATATCGTTTGATTGACAAAGTGCCATAGTTCCATTAACACATTAGCATACTATTAGATTGATTGCTTGTGGGCTTTTTCAATGGAATGAGTCCATGCATATACAGGACGAGAACAAATTGATAATAAATTATCTTAGTATGCAGAATAGGGGTCGGCATTTTGTCTAGCAGTAAGCCCTCTGGACTCTTCAAATTCAAAAGAATTTGTAAGGTGGATAAACTTTAGTCTAAAACCTATATAGATGATAATTTACAGCCGATTGCATGGAGTGTATAGGTAAAGCTAATACCTTTGGTTACCTTGCTTGCTACCTGAACTGTCAAGTCATTATTCGGTAAGGTATATAATTTTCAAAGTTTTCATGATGATAGAGTTTGTTATTTTACAGCCAAAATCTGCCATGAAGTACTCTTTAAGAGAAAGTGTATTTTATACTCGTAATAAGTGTTTATAATGTTGTTTGTTTTCTTTTGTATAATTGTTTTTAATAGTATGGTGTTTTATGATAAGATATATTGACATATGTAATAGATGTAATATAAATGTATTTTAATCTGTGTTTTTACAGTCTCTCATAACTCTTTTTAGAGTGGCTCTTTTATACATTGTTAATGTTAATATTATATTGTGTTGTATATCAAATGTTTTAAAGAGGTGAGACTCTAATAAATTATTTGTTTGTTGTTCGAAGTAGTCTAATCCTACAAACAGATAGATTGATTATCTGTCGGACTAGTCTACTCTTAAAGTAGGGCAGTTTACCTAATCTAATAATGACTTTTCGGTTCAGCTAGCAAGCAAGCTAACTAGAGATATAACCTTTACCTACACACTCATTACAATCGGCTGTAAGACAAACGAATATATATTTTAATAAAATTGTTTACAATTGGTTTATTGATAGCATACACATTATAATCATGCTCTACATTCACAGGTCGAAAACAAAGAGTAGAACTATATCGGAATGGTTCTTTAATCAATATAATCTCAGATCAAGATAATTATTCATTCCACAGACAACACACAAAAAAGTAAGTATTATTTTCAATATATATTAGACTGTTGGTTTTCTCGTTTGAATGATTTTACACTAGTGATTTTGGGGCTTTTTGTTCCGTGAGAGCCAAGGTTCCGTGTTGAAGGCCGTACATTGACCTATAATGGTTTACTTTTATAAATTGTTATTTGGATGGAGAGTTGTCTCATTGGCACTCACACCACATCTTCCTATATCTATTTACTTGTTACATTATAAGTAAAAAATAAAGCTACCGTAGGCACAATTTAGTTTATTATAAACAAAAAGATGTGATATGATTCCCAATGAGACAACTCTCCGCAAGCAACCAAAATAACACAAATATTATTAAACTATAGGGCATAGAACGACCATCAACAATGAGCAAAGCCCACACCGGATAGTTAGCTACATTATAAAAGGCTCCGAAATGACAATATAAAACAATTTAAACGAGAAAACTAACGACCTAATTTATGTACAAAAAATGAACGAAAAACAAATATGTAACACATTAACAAACGACAACCACTGAATTACAGGCTCCTGACTTAGGACATATGCATAATTACAGATTGTAGCAGGGTTTAAAATGTTAGCGGGATCCGAACCCTCCCCCTAATCTGGGACAGTAATGCTTGTTAAGTATGCAAAAACAGTCTTCAGAAATGAATGTTTGATAACGATTTTTTTAACTTGGCACGTTTTTCTTTAATATTCTTAACCATTGTTGAATTTTATGTTTTAATTTTAATAATACAGGCCGTGAGAGGGCTGTATAGCCAGTCAAGATCGTTAAAAACTTCCATCATAATGTTTTGATTTTTGGTTGATGGATTAATGTTCAAGGAACATGCAAACAACATACTAAGGAATAAAGTAAGACACCAGTATGTACGCACGTGCATGTCAACATCGATCTAGTCTTAAAGTTACAAGATACCGAATGCCGTTACGCCACGAGTTATCGTTCCTGCTGTCGTCGGCATCCATGAAATTGACGGCAGACGTACGGTCTCGAGATCTGAATTGAACACATATAAAAAAAAATGTATCGATAATGAAAACAGTTGACAATGTCTCCATACTTTTACTCTATTGAGAATGTACATTCTAATTTCATGTGTTACCAATGGCTCAAACTTTCTCATTGTCTCATTCGTGATATAGAGAATTTTGAGGAAAATGTGAAGACCCACTTTTCAAAATTGGGATAAAGGCTGCAATGAATTCTTTACTGAATCATTACACGAGTAAGAAACCCATTAATTCAGTCTTAAATCCATGATTATTTGATTAGTTTTAATTGATTGAACTAGCTGTCAGTAACTGCGACTACTCTAAGATCTGTAATGATTAGTGTCCTTTTGTTGTTGGAATGTACAAGTACCCGGCCACGTCCAGTCCGGATTTTTGTTAGATGTATTTCAGTTTGTATCCATCAGATGAGTTCATCCTTGTTCAACTGATTTGTATAGTTCGTTCTTATATTGTACCGTAACAACACTTTCCCAGGTAAGTGGGAAGGTTTGAACCCGCTAACATGTTTAACCCCACCTGTAATTTAGTGGTTGTTGTTTGTTAATGCGTTACATATCATTTTTTGTCAACTTTTTGAAAGCAAATTAGTCTGTTTCTTTTCTCGTTTGAATTGTTTTACATTTGTCATTTAGGTGCCTTTTATAGCTGACTATGCGGTATGTGCTTTGCTCATTGTCGAAAACCGTTTGATGACTTGCATATTTACATTTCTTTGTCATTTGGTCTCTTGTGAATAGTTGCCTCATTGGCAATAAAACCACATCTTCTTTCTTTATATTTAGAGAAAAACTTGTATTTAGACATAATACATCGTATGCCGAATATGAGATTTGTTTCTGTTGTCTCATGTATGCCATAAAAAGGTAGTTATTGAACCCCAATCTCAGCCATCTCAGCTATTGCAATCACATGTATTCGTAAATAATTTAATTTTGTATGCAACGCATCTTCTGATTGGCCTACGTGTTTTTGTTTATCAGCCCATATATTTAATTTAGTCATTGACCGTGACGTCATCAACTTTTTTTCATGGTTTACTCCAGTTTAAAATGGAATTACAATTAAAGTATAAGAAATAAACTGTAATATTTTTTTTCTGTCTATTCGAAGTAACATAAAAAATGTGGTGCATACTGTTAAATAACCCGCTATGCGGTTTATTCAGTGTGCACCTGATTTTTTATGTTATTTCTTCATACACAGAAAAAATATTATAGTCATAAAATGTATCAAAGGAAGAATCTTCGTGAAAAATATTCGAATGAGAAAACTAACAAAACAGTTAACAAAAAATAAATATGACCGAAATGAACCAACGACATCCAATGAACTATAGACTCATGACTTTTACAAGCAACGTGACGGGGTTAAACATGTTTGTGAGCACTCAACCCTCTTCTTATTTGGGATAGTGAGGTAGCAGCATATCAAATTAACAAACTCAGTTACAATTTTTTTGTCTAACTTAAGATTTGTAGGAGGCACACAAAACAATATAATGTCAAACACGAAGCACCGAAATAAGAGAACTCCCAAATACTAAACTAATTCAACGCCAATTACAATTGAATGATATATCATGCTCGCCAAGACTAAAATAGCAATAAGTACATCCAACAGATTTAATGTGAGGACGTCGTAAACAGTCTGAGTAACGAGTTATCAGTTTCGACAGGATTACAAAATTTATTACCATCTTTAGTTGCTATACAGGGAAGTCTTATACATACGGACATATTTTGTTATTATAAAACACCCATGCAACCACGCATCATATATTGACTGATATATATATATATGAACCGACACTATTTTAGTGTTTTGGCAGAAAGAAAAGCTTGGAATGGTCATCTTAAGAGGCATTAGGGTCTTTATATTATTTGATATGAAAATTATTTATGAACTTGTATATATTGCTATATTTATGTTTCAATTCTTCATCAATAGATCTAGTTATTATGACAGATCCGCCATCATCAGGAGTTTAACTTTCAATTTCATGTTAAAAAGTTAAACATTGATCTACTTAGCATTTCTCCGACACTTTTATGTTTGCTATACGCTACTATTGGTGCAGCATTGAATATTTGTACACAATCTGTGTAAGACAAATAAATGCCAGTGTTTCATGATACGTTTCTTTGTTACTTATATATGGGTTATATTTAAACTAAAGGAATATGTTATTTTACTTTCGATTTGTTTTGCTGTAATAATTCAGTACGATCAATTGATTAATCATCATTTATTTAATACTATATCATCTATTTCGACGTTATCATAACCTTTCACGATGAAATTATTTTAGAATAAAATTGAGAATGGAAATGGGGAATGTACCTAAGAGAATGTTTATTAATATGCTTTGCTCACTTGTGGTTCTAATCTGCCGTATTGCTTCACCTTTTATAAATGATTGTAATAGCTTTTAGCTGTTAGTGAAAGCTTTTTCTACAACATCTTATCGTTTGAGATTTCATTGGTGAACTTCAAAATAATAAGAAGCAATACTTATTTACATTATGAGGCTAACCAATTCTGTTATTCTATCTGATGTTCCATCATATATTATGAATCCAGAGTCCCGATATCTGCCATGATAGAATATGTTGGCTTTATGTTAAAATTTTAAAAGTTATTTGATTTAATATTTTAAACATAGATGTCACAGATGTCCGGTGAAGGGACTGTGCCAATAATTGTCGTACCTTTTTTTTCTTCGTTTATAAAATTTCCCATCAAATTCAAATACATTGTTTTTCTTAAATGATTCTCAACAGATGTATTATTACATTGACCGGCAGTGCATTGACTTTGAAGTTTGAATTGCCAAAGTTGTCATAGGCTAGTTTAACGGCACTAAATAAAACAGCTTTTGTGAGTTTCGCACACAGCCAAATGCAATGCCCTTGCCGTAAAATCCAACTCCTTCCTTCAACACAGACTGTTTGAATGTGACTAACACACATACTAATAATCAACTGTCGTTACCTGTTCTGTATAACAATCACTTTGAAGTCAACTGTCCAAGTCTTCAATTACAACATCACAAGGAACACTGTGCCACTACAAAAGTCAAAAAGTCTGAAAAGACCAGTTTTTGTCTGAATTTGCATGAATTTTTACTCGACATTTTCAATTTGTCTGAATAATTTTTTAAAATTCTTGACATAGTATGAATTTGTCTAATAAGGTTCTTGATTTTTTTTGACAAGTGTCTTGACAGTATGAACATTGTCTTAAAATTTTTGGACACTTCCTGTATTATCTGACAAGAGTCTGGATTAGTCTCGACCAATTCTTGACTGTCTTAAATTTGTCTCGATCTGTCTTGATATATTCTTGACATTCTTAATAATGTCTGAATATGTCTTGACATATTCTTGGCATTCTAGATAATGTCTGAATATGTCTCGACACATTCTTGACAGTCTTAAATATGTCTTGACACTATCTCAACAGTATAAATTTCGCCTGAAATGTGTACAGACTTATTCTGCACTGTTGATGACATTCTATTGCTGTTATATACTCCTTTTCATTATGGCTAAACTAAACTTTGAAGACTAATATAAATACAATATTTAAGGAATCAAGGATTAATTTGGTATAGTAAGATACCCTTTTGGAGCAACTAAGTTAGTATACCCTGAATAATCCCCCATGTTTAATTTTGATTTAACTGATCAATTGATAAGTTGTTTGGCTGATTACAGGTAAATCAGTAATTCCTATTTGACAGTTGCGTGTACTCTTGGGTGTGGAATACCTTAATTTCATGGGGAACATCCTGTCCATGTGTAATACTTGATATATATTCCAACAGGTGACATTACACAATTTTTTTTCTGTTAAATGAATGATTTGTATAACATCATAATTTGCTATTTATATAAACCACATTTTTGTACAAAAATTATTTACCCTATAAACATTGAATATTATGAATGTAGAATAAAATATGTCTACAGTATGATTGGTTTTAATCATTTGATTTATAAGATTTAGGAATTAATATTTGTAATTTTTTTTAAAAACCCACATTTAAATTGTTTAATATCAACACACCCACATTTAAATTTTCTTAAACATAGATTTCATAGCCATATTTGCATTTGTAAAAATATTCAGATATCCAAATTTTCAATTATTTTACATGCCCAACTTTCATTTTTGTTGTAAGAAGTGTAATTTGAAACAACAGTATTTTATATAAAGAGAAATAAAGATTAAAGTTATATCATGAATATTGGTCATGGTTTGTAAAACTCAGAACTGTCAAGTAAATTTAAGACACAATTCAAAATGTTCAGAATATGTCAAGCCATTCTGAGAAAAAATAAGAATGTCGAGAATATGTCAAGAAATTTTAAGACAGTATTCAAATGTCAAGAATTTGTCAAAAAATTTTAAGACCATATTCAGAATGTCGAGAATATGTCGAGTAAGTTTCATACAAATTTAATATAAATGAGAATATATCTAGAAAAATTAAGACAAAAGTCATACTTTTGGAAAATGTCGAGTAAAAGTTCATGCAAATCAAGAAAAATAGTTATCAAAGGTACCGGGATTATAATTTATTACGCCAGACGCGCGTTTCGTCTACATAAGACTCATCAGTGACGCTCACAAACAAATACAAAGTTGAAGAGCATTGAGGATCCAAAATTCCAAAAAGTTGTGCCAAATACGGCTAAGGTAATCTATGCCTGGGATAAGAAAGTCCTTAGTTTTTGGAAAAATTCAAAGTTTTGTAAACTGGAAATTTATAAAAATGACCACATATATTATTGATATTTATGTTAACACCGAAGTGCTGACTACTGGGCTGGTGATACCCTCGGGGACGAAACTTCCACCAGCAGAGGCATCGACCCAGTGGTGTAAATAGTTATCAAAGGTACCAGGATTATAATTTAGTACGCCAGACGCGCGTTTCGTCTAGATAAGACTCATCAGTGACGCTCATATCAAAATAGTTATAAACCAAACAAATACAAAGTTGAAGAGCATTGAGGATCCAAAATTCCAAAAAGTTGTGACAAATGCGGCTAAGGTAATCTATGCCTGGTCTTTTCAGACTTTTAGACTTTTGTGCACAGCCATAGACTTTGTTGTTTATCTCCTACTCCCGACCGAGTGCTCGACCATGACACTTGACCATATTCTAAAAATATCCGAGGGGACTGTGAATTTACGTTGAAAAACTTTTTTTTTTAATAAATTGTGAGTTTTCTTGAAAAAATATTTTTTCACCTATCAGACTAAACAGTACTATAAAATAAAACGGTATTCACACAAGGTTAAGTTTGACTGTAAAGCCTCGGTCACACCTTACCGGATAGAACGAACGGACGCCTAACGGATGAAAATAAAAGTTGTCCGTTTACAAAATTGTTATCCATTGGGAGTCCGTTGATGTAATGACCGAATAAAACGGACGTGTAACGGATGCATAACGGACACACACCGGATATACAACGTACGAGAAACGGACACGTACCGGACAGAACGGATGTCGAACGTACATCCAACGGACACGTACCGGACAGAACGGATGTCGAACGTACATCCAACGGACGAGTACCGCATAAAACGGACACCTAACGGAAGCGTACCGGATAAAACGGATGAACAAGATATACGAAAAAAATCAAAGGCGACATTCTAATACATGAAAATCGCATATATATTCAAAATGTTTCTGTGTAACTGGTTTTGGTTTATTCCTCAAAATTCCGTCAAAGGACAGTTTCTGGCCTGAATAAGAACTCCTTGATTGTGAAGACGTGCCTTTACTCTAAGATCGATTATGAATAATAAGAATTCATGAACCTTAAGAAATCTGGCATACCAATAATTGGCATTTCTGACGCGTAATTTTTTAATTTGCATTTATCCGTTTCAGATCCGTTCATTATCCGTTTTATCCGTTATACGTCCGGTAGAAGTCAGTTTCTCATCCGTTCAACATCCGTTTTATCCGTTAAACGTCCGGTAGAAGTCTGTTGGTGAATTTATCTTCCAGACCTCCAACGGATGTATAACGGACACGTAACGAATACAAAACGAAAACGAAACGGACGTGTACCGTACAAAACGGACGCCTAACGGACATTCAACAGACATTTTATCCGTTCGACGTCCGTTCAAATTTTTGAACATGCTCAAAATTTTCCACCGGACAGAACGGACGCCGACGGATAAAACGTACGCTTAACGGACATGCAACGGATATGGACGGACGTCTAACGGATAAAAACTGACGTCTAACGGACATGAACGGATTGAAAAAAAGTTATCTGTTAGGCGTCCGTTCGAACTATCCGGTATGGTGTGACCGAGGCTTTAAGGAACTATTTATTGGCGGATGGATAATGTAAGTATCCATGATGAACATTGTAAACATTCAAATTGGATCAATAAAACTAGGTTAGGATAACTTTCACTAGAATAGAGATAACTGTATTGTATTTGAAATGTTCATCGGTAGTTCTACTGTCGCAAATACCCGTTTAACTGTCTGCACTCCGCGTCGCCATGTAACTCAATTTGCGACGGCCGCAGTCCATCGGTAGTTTAACTGTCTGCTATCCGCGTCGCCAGGTAACTCAATTTGCGACGGCCGCAGTCCATCGGTAGTTTTAATGACTTGTATAGTCAAAAGTTAACCAGTGTCATCTTTCATTTCACATTATATTTTCAAAGATTTTGCTTATGACAGGGAGTAGACAAAAACATGACACTTTCCACCTTTGAAATTGTTATAAAGAAGTCACTCGTAGATATTTTTAAACACTGGAAACAATTTTCATTTTTACATATTTTTTTTTTGGCGGGAATGAAATAAATCTTCTCTTTGACGTGAAACAAGAATAACTCTGTATGCTTGTAGGTTTGATAAATCATATAATTGAATTTTTTGATATTTTGTATAACAAACAAATATCATGTTAGTTTTTGGGACAACACCAAACTGAGTTTGCTTTTGTGACAAAACTAATTCGATGACCCCCAATTTTCATACGACCGCAAAACTTATTTTTTGTTACCGTAGATCGGTATTACATTATCGTCGTCTTTGTTAGCGTCGTCCGAAGACAGATGGTTTCCGGATAATAACTTTAGTATAGGTAAATAGAAATCTATAAAATTTTAACACAATGTTTATAACCACTAAAAAAAGATTTGGGTTGATTTTGGGAGTATTAGTCCCAACTGTTAAGGAAGAAGGGGCCGAAAAAGGAGCCCAACAAAGCATAGTTTTAGTTTCAAGACAATAAGTTGTGTAAAGTGTGTGAATCTCTCTGAAATTATACCACAAGTTTCCATACTACAAAGGGATGGTTAGGATTGACCTTGTGGGGTTATGGCTCAAACCATTTAGATATAAGGGCCAAAAAAAAGTGGAAACAAGGTTTTTTCTGGTTAAAGGACAATGTAGACAATTTAAAAGCAGTGTAATCAAAATCAATTACAAGAACACTGTTTAATTACCTCCCTTACACTGCTTGTAAATTATGCATTACAAAATGATGATTGTCTTGAGGTGATTAGCTGTCAATTTATTTCTAGTTGTTACTATTGTTTAATAATAATTTTAGCCATGAATATGTATGTCATTTTATATTTTAAAACTTTTATGATGTATTTTAATGGGTAATTATGGTTGCAAACACCATTAGACATTCGAATCGAGATACTGACCATATATCGTGGGAAAGAATATTATTTGGGAATAAAGGAAAGAGGGAGGTGAAATAAATTCGGGACAATTTTTCTCATATCTGATTTCAGATATTAAAGGAATGTTTTCAAATATTTGTTTTTGGTGGTTAATATTCAATAGCATAGTGTATTGCACAAAAGCAAAAAGAAAAAATGGGATAAAAATGTTGTTGTTTATTTTGTTAAATTCTTTGAATACAGTTATTCTGTGTCAAAAACCTATTATTGCATATTCAATGTGTGCAGATGTGTTATGTTCCATTCTTTCGCAAGAACAATATAAACAACAAACACACAATTAAATTTGAAATTTAACTGATTATTTGTCATGGCATTTATTCAACAATATTCAACATTATAAACCAACAAACAACCAACATCAACAAACTGGCCAACAAGTTAAAACTTGATGATAATTGGTCACTGAAGGAAAACCAACAGTAAATGCATAACAATTTCTAGCTGCTGGGCAGATCCATAACAGCTTAATGAATGATATTTGAATAAATCACTGTCAGTTGAATCATGTTGATGATGACATCCAACGCACTTTCCATATTGAACGGAATGCCATGACGTTAGACACTCTTTTTTATTATTCCTGCAAGTTCCGTGAATATTCAGGTTTCATTGATCTGCCGATGAATATTAAAACGTCTGACACTTTTGATGATACATGACAATCTAATTGGAACATTCAATACATTTGGATCTGTTCACCATGTAATCTGAAAAATAAACTAAAAACAGCAGCAACTTTGTTTGTTAAAGGGAGGGAGGGTGGGTTGTGCAATCTTGAAAAATACTCGTGGAATGAAAATTTAGCGGGAGCACGTGCTTATATATGACCAAAGTCCACGAGGCGCTTCAAAACATATTCTTTCGTATGTTTAAATATATGGTTTTAATTATGTAAATGGCAAAACGTAAATAATGGACTGACGTACGTTTGAAACACAATAAACAACTAAGTGTATTTTTTATGCAATAAATCAATTTAATTATTAGATCATTAAATTTTATTATTGCATATTCAATGTGCGCAATGAATATACAACTGCAGATGTGTTATGTTCCATTCTGTCGCAAGAACAATATAAACAACAAACAAACAATTAAATTTGAAATTTGGCTGATTATTTGTCATGGCATTTATTCAACAATATTCAACAATATAAACCAACAAACAACCAACATCAACAAACTGTCCAACAAGTAAAAACTTGATGACAATTGGTCACTGAAAGAAAACCAACAGTAAATGCATAACAATTTCTAGCTGCTGGGCAGATCCATAACAGCTTAATGAACGATATTTGAATAAATCACTGCCAAAATTGGCATTTTAGTGAACTCTCAATCAAATGCTAATCCGCCATGACAATTAAAGCAGCATAAATTCAATGAAAATATAATCAACTAGTTGTTATTCTTTTCAAAATACAACAAAGTAAACAAACAACACCATTCATGCATCGGATAAACAGAATTATTTGGTATATAGTAAAATTGTTCTAAGGCAGTTTGAAATGAATTCAAAAATATATCATTGCCAATAAACGCCATCATGATTAAATAAGATTGATGTTTGTCTTTAAAATCAGAATGAGTTAAAGTGTAACCCCCAGTTTTATTTAAATGTGATTTAACTCCCCTATGTATACGTTTCCTGTTTGCATCCATTGCTTTGAAATCATTTGAATATCTCCATTTCAACCTTGGTAAAATGCTTGAAAAAAATAAGTTTACCTCCATTCACCATACGTACAACTATATCTAGCATAAATTTAATATCAAATAGAAGTTTTGCACAGTTATCAAGTCCAATATCATTGCCACCACAGTGAAGCAAAACAGCATCTGGTAAACCGCAACAATGTATCAAATTCTCTACTATTGGTACAACATTATATAGAAACAAAAACTTACCGTTAAAAATATCATGTTTAAGAACTGAATTAAATGCAAAACCAGAAGTCAATGAAACGAAACGGTAATAAATAAGCATACATATAACTGTAATATTGAATTGAAATAAAAATAAAACAATTCATGTATTAAATAGTGAACGTAAAAGGGTTAACACAATTACGACCCCGTGCAAACACGTGTTAAATTTAAAGTTACCTGTTTTACTTTATCGTTACAGGTTAAAAGTTTGCTCTTTAAATGTAGCCAAATTCAAAGTGAATTTAAATGCATAAAATGAAACGTATTTAAAGTATAATGAATAAACTAAATCAACTTATCTTATTAATCTCTGGTCCTATCCTTGTGAAAAATGTTCAGTTTGAAGCGTTTAGACGGATGTGTTCATTTATCTGCAATAAAACCATTTAGAACAATCTCACTAAATACTGATATCGTAATGTAATAAATATTAACATTAATTTAAGAACATGAGTTCTAAATTATAAATCGTTACAAACAATACTGACTTAGGCATTTTATAGTCTTATGTCTGCTTCTATTGTTCATAGTGCGGTCTGTTGAGAAAAGATGTTTGATATTCATATTGCTTTTTTGTTTCCTTACAAATATGTCCAGCGTTACTGAATAAGTTTCGTCTATGTTATATAATATACAAGCATTATAAAGTTAAAAAGGAGCAAAAAGGTTTAAATCAATAACTATTCGGTAACGTGAAACACTCATCGAAGATACACGGCTTATATTGTTTAACACAAGGGATGCCTCATTTCTGTACAAAACTTACAGGTGATGCTTAAAACAAAACAGTTGCAAGAAAAATACATTCGAAGATGGAACTGGAATTTTGTTTTTTCGAGAGATGTGAAAAATCTGGCAAAATGAATATTAGACCAGGGATACAATTAAAAAATCCTTGCAAAACACAACCACTTACCATACTAACTGTTGTCAGTAATTTATGGAATACCTTCCAAAACACAAACACTTACCGTTGTAAATAATAGTTGGCTATTAGTCATGGCATTCTTACAGAAACACAAACGCTTAAAATTGTCAATAATTCATGGAATTCTTACAAAAACACAAATGCGTACCATTGTCAATAATTCATGATATTCTTATATAAATACAAACACTTACCATTGTCATTTATTCATGGAATTCTTACATAAACGCAAGTAGTCAGCACTTCGGTGTTGACATGAATCTCAATTATATGGTCATTTTTATAAAATTCTTGTAACGAATTTTTCGAAAAACTAAGGATTTTCTTATTTCAGGAATAGATTACCTTAGCCGTATTTGGCTCAACCTTTAAGAATTTTCTGTCCTCAATGCTTTTCATCTTTTTACTTGTTTGTCTTTACAACTATTTTGATCTGAGCGTCACTGACGTATCTTATGTAGACTGGTGTACTAAATTATAAGCTTTGTACCTTTGGTAACAAAGGCTCACCATTGTCAATAATTTATTGAATTCCTACTAAAACACAAACGATTACCATTGTCAATAATTCATGGAATTCTTACATAAACGCAATTAGTCAGCACTTAAGTGTTGACATGAATATCAATTATATGGTCATTTTTATAAATTTCTTGTCAGATAACTTTGAATTTTTCGAAAAACTAAGGATTATCCATCCCAGGAATAGATTACCTTAGCCGTATTTGGCACAACCTTTAAGAAATTTTGGTCCTAAATGCTCTTCATCTTTTTGCTTGTTTTGGTTTACAGCTATTTTGATCTGAGCGTCACTGATGAGTCTTATGTAGCCGAAACGCGCGTCTGGCGTTTTAAAGTATAATCCTGGTACCTTTGATAACAAACGCTTACCATTGTGCATAATTTATGGAATTCTTCTAGAAACACAAACGCTTACCAGTGTCAATAATTTATTGAATTCTTACTAAAACACAAACACCTACCGTTGTCAATAATTCATGGAATTCTTACAGAAACACAAACGCTTACCATTGTCAATAATTTATGGAATTCCTACTAAAACACAAACACCTATCGTTGTCAATAATTCATGGAATTCTAACAGAAACACAAACGCTTACCATTGTCAATAATTTATAGAATTCCTACCAAAACACAAACGCTTACCAATAATTTTATAGAATTCCTACAAAAACACCAGCAACTACCATTGTCATTTTTTATGGAATTTCTACCAATACACAAACACTTACCGTTGTCAATAATAGGTAGAAGTCCTGCAAAAACACAAACGCTTACCAGTGTCAATAATTGATAGAAGTCAATAAATCATGGAATACTTACCAAAACACAAACGCTTACCATTTTCAACAATTCACGGAATTTCTACTAAAACACAAACACTTACTGTTACATGTGTTATCAATGAATAATATAATTCCCACCAAAACACCACACTGTTCGTTGTCAATAATTTATGGAATGTTACAGCAACACAAACACTCACCTTCGTCATTAATATATAGAATACCTATCAAAACACAAACACTCACCTTCGTCAATAATCTATAGAATACCTACCAAAACACAAACACTCACCGTTGTCAATAACTTACGGAATTTATACTAAAACACAAACACTCACCTTTGTCAATAATTTATAGAATTCATACCAAAACACAAACACTTACCATTGTCCATAACTCATGGAATTCCTACTTAAAAACACAAACACTTACCGTTGTCAATGATTTATTTAATTCCTACCAAAACTCAAACACTTACCTTTGCCCATTATTAATGGCGCTGTGTGCGCTACAATTCTGAAGTTGAAGTAACGTCAATCAAATAGCTATGCATATATGTTTTAGGGAATAACAGTGTATATACCCTTAATCAATGTCATGCATATTCATTTTTCAAACACATCAAACGAATAAATAAAAGAACGCAAATGTATGCAAATAAAATACGGTAATTGACATTATAATGCATAGGAAGTATTTAAGATTTTTATCTGTACAATTTCTTTACGTCAAAAACAAGTGTGAACCCATTGAAAATGCATAAAACATAGAACACTAAAAGGACCTGAAGTAGAGATATGAAGTATATGTTGATTTTCAATTTGAGAAGAGGTAATAATGTTGATTGATATCTTGAATTGCAGTATGCCTTTTGGAACATGTTTCTCATTTGAATTGCACCCATTAAAATACAAAAATCGTATTGAGTATTATACCTGGTTCAACAATGTCTTCATTTAAAAAAGACATCATTAAATAATCTCGACCATTGGATCCTTGTTCGAAGGACAATTAGTACAATCCATAATTATAATGATAGCCATAATCAGTATAATCAGGTGTGAAATTTCAGATTTTTTATGAAATCTCTCTGTAAATATAAAGGCGAATTTGGAGAAAAGACTTGAATTATTGATTAAGAGAAGTTATATTATACTTTTCTTTATTAAATTAAAACAGAAGGGTTAAACAATTCCGGTACATCATATCAAAATTATGTTTAATTGTTAACAATTTTGCAGTTCAGATAATAAGTATTATCAGTAAAGTAATCTTCAAATTCTAAAATACTTTTCTTTGATGTAGATATCATTGTAATAGCTAATCGACCATTCTATTTAGTGGGGTTTGTGTTTGCTAAGTCTTCGGTTTCTTCTACTATTCAATTTTGTAACATGTAAGTGTTTAGGGCGTCATTCATTTTATATAACTATGTTTCCTGTATATCACAGTTTATGAGTTTGAAATGTCGTCAATGTATCTAATCGATGTTGCTTTGTTTTGGCAAACCACAATTAAAATTCACAAATCAGTAAACTATAATGTCATGGATATATTTTACAGAGAGATGTCATGAAAAATCTGAAATTTCACATCTGATTATACTGATTATGTTTATTATTATAAACATGGATTGTACTATTTGTCCTTGGAACAAGAATCCAATGGTCGAGAGTATTTGATGATGATTTTTTTTAAAGAAGATATAGTTGAACCAGGTGTAACACTCAATACGATTTTCGCTTTAGATGTATGCAGTTCAAATGAGAAACATTTTAAAGAGGCAAACTGCAAGTTAAGATATTAATCAACATTATTATCACTTCTCAAATTGAAAATCAGCATATTCTTCATGTCTCTACCCATTTAAAGTCCATTTATGCATTTTTACGGGTTCATGATTACATCTTTTGGTGTAAAGCAATGCTTTCCACTTGCTTTTTAAGTAAAGAAATTGTACAGATAAAAATCTTTAAATATTTCCTTTGCATTAAAATTTCAATTGCCGTTTTTTAAATGCATTTGCGTTCTTTTATTTATTCTTTTGATGTGTTTGAAAAATGAATATGCATGACATTGATTTAGGGTATATAAACTGTTGTTCCCTAAAATATACACCCATACCCATTTGATTGACGTTACTTTAACTTCATAGTTGTAAAGCACAGAGCGCAATTTATTATTGACAAAGGTAAGAGTTTGAGTTTTGGTAGGAGATCTATAAATTATTGACGAAGGTAAGTGTTTGTGCTTAAGTTGAAATTCCTTAAATCATTGACAACGGCAAGTGTTTGTGTTTTGGTAGGGATTATATAAATTATTGACGAAGGTGAGTGATGTGTTTCTGTAGGACTTCCATAAATTATTGACAACGGTAAGAGTTTGTGTTTTTGTGGGAATTCCATTAATCATTGACAACAGTAAGTGTTTTTGTTTTAGAAGGAATTCCATGAACTATTGACAATGGTAAGCGTTTGTGTTTCAGTAAGAATTCCATAAACTATTGACAACGGTAAGCGTTTGTGTTTCGATTGGACTTCTATCAATTATTGAAAGCGGTAAGTGTTTGGGTTTTGGTAGGAATTCATAAATTATTGACAATAGTAAGCGTTTGTGTTTCTGTACGAATTACATGATTTATTGGCAATGGTGTTTCTGATAGAATTCAATGAATGATTGACAATGGTAAGTGTTTGCGTTTTAGTATGGTAAGTGGCTGTGTTTTGCAAGGAGTTTTTCATTGTAACCCTGGTCTAATATTCATTTTGCCAGATTTTGCACATCTCTCGAAAAATAAAATTCCATCAATATCTTCGAATGTTTTGTTTTCAGCATCACCTGTAAGTGTTGTACAGAAATGAGGCATCCCTTGTGTTAAACAATATAAGCCGTGTATCTTCGATAAGTGTTTCACGTTTATTGATTTAAACCTCTTTGCTCCATTTTTAACTTCATAGTGCTTGTATATTATATAATATAAAAAAAATTATTCAGTAATGCTAGACATACTTGTAAGGAAACACAAAATCAATATAAAATATCTTTTCTCGACAGACCGCACTATGAATAATAAAAGAAGACATACGACTTTAAAATGTCTAAGACAGTATTGTTTTTTTATCATTTATAATGTAGAACTCATGTTCTGAAATAAATGTTAATATTTTATTACATTACTACATCAGTATTTCGTGAGAGTGTTCTAAATGGTTTTATTGCAGATAAAGACCACCTCCGTCTTGAGTCGTTCTGGGTTTACCATAATTTTGAACGCTTCAAACTGAATATTTAACACTCTTTTTTATTCGTCCGTTTGCCAGGTTGGATGGGCACCCCTTTTAAATTCACATTTCATGTCTTTGTTTCTAATGATACATGTTTACAGAAAAACAATATATATTTAATCGTGTACGGTTTGTTCCTGATGGCGAAACGATTTTCGCATTTTTTCGAGTTAAAATTATACATGTATTTATTATGTTTGAGTATTTTCTTAATTTCAGATACGCTTATCACCTGTCAATATCAATGATGATGAAACCTATTCTTACTTGCATCTTGTTTGTGTTGATGTGTAGAGGAACTATTGGTAAGAATTTATGATAATCACGATTTCAAGTTATGATAGAATGTCCTTTTTTCTTATTTTAAATATTACAAAAGGTAATAAATTTTTTATGGATTGCAAATATTTCCGATTTGCCTTTTACAAATCGAAATTGACTTGAATACACTTTTGAATAACAAACAATTTACGTAAATTTCATGTACATGTATATACGAAGACCATATTCTGCAATTCCTTCAACTTTTTGGTCGAAGGCAAAGTTTAGATCCATTTTATAATGTAGCAGCCCGTAAATATTCATAAGCTTACAAATTGGTTATGATGGAATCTATTAAAAATGATCACCTATGTATTTTAAATAGAAATATATTTATGACATTCAACATTTGGTCATTCAGGGTAACATCAACATGCTTTATGGCAGCAATATTAGTGAACAACTGATGGTCGTCTTTTATTCAGATTACTTCGTGTTATTTACCTGCATTATTAATCTGTTTTTTTGATACACCACAATGGTAAGTAAGATAACCAATTTTCCCCGCATTTATAAAATAAACAGAACTATATATGTCGGTATTACTCATCAATAAATAAAGTTAGACATGATAGAGTGACAAATATAATGATTACACAATTATGTCGACTTTAAGATCTAACTTTACACAATTATGCCGGTTTTAAGAAGTGACTTTATATCTTTTGATTCTAATTGCTTAACCGACACTAACAAAAGTAGTTTTAATAATTCATCTTGTCTTATAAAGCCAACGTTTGTCCGAACGAAGGGCAATATTTGTACTTCATAATTTAAACCATTTGCCGTTATCAAAATCAGTAAATATGGTTACGTAAGATGACTTACTGTCCAATAATTTCCCCCCAAAATATACAAATCACCCAGACTCATGACATCTGCCGGACAAGAGCTTTAAAGGTTTTAAAGAATATCTACATTTATTGATCATTATCTTAGAATTAATTGTAACTGAAATCAAATTATTCCATACTTACTTATAGATATGACAAAAATTAATATAATATTCAAAATCAAATTGATATCAACAATAAATATGTGTAAATTTGGAAATGAATGTATGATTCATTAATGCAAAAATCTGCCGAAAAGAAAATTCTCAATAATGGCCTGGAAAGACTGACAACTCCTGTAAATGAATATTCATCAAAACATGTCTATACGACCACCTTTAGTTTTATTTGTAAATGCATTTTCAGACAAACCAAAATCTGTTACCAAATTCACGACATCGATAACCTCATCAAGTGTATGCTTGAAACGTTCTTCAAAATAGTCGAAGTTGACTTGATTTGAGGAACGTCGTGTAACGCTAGATACTACCAACATCCGGCGCAACGTCTGTATAAAAACTCGTTATATATCTATTAAATTTCAAAATTGCATATGCATATCATAAAAGAAAAACAGTTACATATTTGTAACACTAAATCATACAATAAATTAGTGTTATCAAACTTACGATGAAATGCCAGTTTTTGATTGGTTCATACGAGGGAGACCGTTTGCTCTTTCTCTGGTTATGTTGGTTTTGAATGTCATCCTATTATTTAGACCAAGAGAAAATCAATGTTTAAGAGACAATGAATTGAATCTACATACATTGTACATAATTCTAAAACAAATTTTAAAGTTGACCGTTTTGACCTCAAGTCTTTTTCACAGACTGTTTACATAAATAACAGACATCTTCTCACTTTTGTTACATTTCTAATGAAAATAACGGGTGAGAGAGCAAATTGTCACCCGACGAAAACTATTGTCAACATTGACTTCCCCCGGTTGACAAGGTTATTTCGAAGAAACAAGCTGCTCTGCCACCTTCTCATATATGTCGTATTATACATTATTCAATGTCAAAGAATTTTTAAATGTATACTTTATGTTTGTTTATGTATGCGTTTGCACATTATTACATTTTTTCAATCTTTTTTTTTTCAGCTCACTTTACAATGACATGTCCTCCAGGTTCATGTCCAGTGGGTTTAGGAAATAAAGTCAAATACAACACGGTCGTTGACAATCCCGCAGATAGCGAATATGATCCCACTACGGGTTGTTTTACTGTAGTAGCTGGAACTGGGCCAGCTGGAGCTGGTGTTTACTCAATATCTGTTTCCATGATGTCTGGCTTTGATCCCTCTCATCTTACTATTAGGAAGGGTACACAAGTTTTGGTGTGGCTATTTACTGATAGAGATTATAACATGGCATCCCAAACGATCAACGTTAATCTGGTATTGGGCGATGAAATTTGTGTACAAATGGAAAGCGGGTCGAACCTGTTTGGTGTTTACAACACCTTCAGCGTAGCTAAGATAGCATAAATATAAAATAATAATAAATCAAATAAACCTTAAACAAAAAATGGACCCAAATTGTAAGCAGTGAATGTTATTAAATAAAGATTACCATTTTTATATTGTTACACTTTTTTATTGAGTAATGATCTGAGCTAACAAACACATTCAAAGTGTTGTTTAGACTTTATACGTAAAACAAATAATGTATTCAATGATTGTGTTATTAGTATATTGTTATGTGTTTTATCATAACGTCAACTTTGCGATAAACATATTTTTCTAATTTTTACACAATTTATCTATTCCCTGGCATGTTGATTATTTTTCATTAATCAACGTGTAGTTCGTTTGATCACACTACTTTCTTGGTCAAAAATCGATTAATATGTCGTTAAGTTTTCTTGCCTTTCTTCTGAATACTAGTATCCTATTATCACGACAAGTAAAAAGGCGACCAGGCCTGATGGACCAAGCCTGATGATGTCACATAGAAAGATCACACCTTTCTGCAGATATTTTAAAAGGAAGGATCAAATGTTTCTGCATATTGTTTAAAAACTATAAGCGAAACATATTACAACACCAAATATTGTGCAATACAATAACTATCCACCCTTGACAGTTTGTTTTAAAGTATTCAAAACGCTCGTCAATCCTCTCGTTTAAAATTTTGAAAATCTATCGGTCTTGACTTGATAAATATCGTATCACACTCGATACATTAGTATAATATATGTATTTAAGACGGATATAATTTAGAATATGGGGAATACGTCAATTAGAGAACCAAACGATACATTCAACTTACAAATCTTAAACATTTAAAAAAATGAATGTTCAACTTATTGTTGCATATCATAAACCGAAGGTGAAAATAAAACATTTAGATTCATCACGACAACATGTTCAAGACCAAACAGCCTATCCAATTCTACAAGTAATTTTTCCTTTTTGCATGAAAGTATTTCAAAATTTCTGGAAACAAAAAAAGATGAAATAAATTACTTCGCTCAGCGTAGCTGAATACGACTGCAGATGCCCAACCCGGAACAGTTGGGGTCAAAAATGGACACCAAAATTCACGCTTGCTACAGGTCTGAATTTGGAATGTAAGTTAAGTTTTGACACATAGTAGGTTTTTGACACAGAATAACTGTATTCAAAGAATTTTCAATTGAATATATGATTTGAATTTATATTCAACTTTTTGCTGTTGTGCCATACACTATTCTGTTGCAAATTGACCCCCTCTTCCCCCCCCCCCCCCCAAAAAAAACAACAACATTTTTTAACCCGTTTTTTCTTTTTGCTTTTGTGCAATACACTATGCTATTGAATATGAAACAACAAAAACAAATATTTGAAAAAAAAAATCCTTTAATATCTGAAATCTGATATGAAAAAAATTGTCCCGAATTTATTTCACCTCCCTCTTTCCTTTATTCCCAAATAATATTCTTTCCCTCAATATATGGTCAGTATCTCAATTTGAATGTCTAATGGTGTTTGCAACCATAATTACCCATTACAATACATCATAAACGTTTTAAATATAAAATGACATACATAGTCATGGCTAAAATTATTATTAAACAATAGTAACAACTAGAAATAAATTGACAGCTAATCACCTCAAGACAATCATCATTTCGTAATACATAATTTACAAGCATTGTAAGCGTGGTAATTAAACAGTGTTCTTGTAATTGATTTCGATTACACTGCTTTTAAATTGTCTACATTGTCCTTTAACCAGAAAAAGCCTTATTTCCACTTTTTTGGCCCTTATATCTAAATGGTTTGAGCCATAACCCCACAAGGTCAATCCTAACCATCCCTTTGTAGTATGAAAATTTGTGGTATAATTTCAAAGAGATTCATACACTTTACACAACTTATTGTCTTGAAACTAAAGCCATGTTTTGTTGGACCCCTTTTTGGGCCCCTTCTTCCTAAACAGTTGGGACTATTACCCCCAAAATCAGCCCAAATCTGTATTTGGTGGTTATAAACATTGTATTAAAATTTTATAGATATCTATTTACCTATACTTAAGTTATTATCCGGAAACCATCTGTCTTCGGACGACGCTAACAAAGACGACGATAATGTGATACCGATCTACGGTAACAAAAAATAAGTTTTGCGGTCGTATGAAAATTGGGGGTCATCGACTTAGTTTTGTCACAATAGCCAACTCAATTTCGTTTTGTCCCAAAAATTAACATGATATTTGCTTGTTATACAAAATATTAAAAAATTCCATTATATGATTTATCAAACCTACAAGTAAAAGAGTTATTCTTGTTTCACGTTAAAGAGAAGATTTATTCCATTCCCGCCCAAAAAAAAATATGTAAGAATGAAAATTGTTTCCAGTGTTTAAAAATACCTACGAGTGATTTCTTTATAACAATTTCAAGGTGGAAAGTGTCATGTTTTTGTCTACTTCATGTCATAAGCAAAATCATTGAAAATATAATGTGAAATGAAAGATGACACTGGTTAACTTTTGACTATACAAGTCATTAAAACTACCGATGGACTGCGGCCGTTGTAAATTGAGTTACCTGGCGACGCGGAGCGCAGACAGTTAAACGGATATTTGCGACAGTAAAACTACCGATGGACGTTTCAAATACAATACAGTTATCTCTATTCTAGTGCAAGTTTTCCTAACCTAGTTTTATTGATCCAATTTGAATGTTTACAATGTTCATAATGGATATTTACATTATCCATCCGCCAATAAATAGTTCCTTTACAGTCAAACTTAACCTTGTGTGATTACCTTTTTATTTTATGGTACTGTTAAGTCTGATAGGTGAAAAAATATTTCTTCAAGAAAACTCACAATTTATTTCAAAAAAAAGGTTTTCAACGTAAATTCACAGTCCCCTCGGATATGTTTAGAATATGGTCAAGTGTCATTGTCGATCACTTGGTCGGGCAAAGGAGATAAACAACACAGTCTATTGCTGTGCAGCGTTCCCTGTGATGTTGTAATTGAAGACTTGGACAGTTGACTTCAAAGTGCTTGTTATACAGAACAGGTAACGACAGTTGATTATTAGTATGTGTGTTAGTCACATTCAAACAGTGCGCGTTGAAGGAAGGAGCTGGATTTTACGGCAAGGGCATTGCATTTGGCTGTGTACGAAACTCACAAAAGCTGTTTTATTTAGTGCCGTTAAACGAGCCTATGACAACTTTGGCAATTCAAACTTCAAAGTCAATGCACTGCCGGTCAATGCAATAATACATCTGTTGAGAATCATTTAAGAAAAACAATGTATTTGAATTTGATGGGAAATTTTATAAACGAAGAAAAAAAAGGTACGACAATTATTGGTATTGTCCCTTCACCGGACATCTGTGACATCTGATGTTTAAAATATTGAATCAAATAACTTTTAAAATTTTAACATAAAGACAACATATTCTATCATGGAAGATATCGGGATGCTGGATTCATAATATATGATGGAACATCAGATACAATTACAGAATTGTTTAGCCTCATAATGTAAATAAGTATTACTTCTTATTATTTTGAAGTTCACCAATGAAATCTCAAACGATAAGATGTCCTAGAAAAAGCTTTCACTAACAGATAAAAGCTATTACAATCATTTATAAAAGGTGAAGCAATACGGCAGATTAGAACCACAAGTGAGCAAAGCATATTAATAAACATTCTCCTTGGCACATTCCCCATTTCCATTCTCAATTTTATTCTAAAATAATTTCATCGTGAAAGGTTGTGATAACGTCGGAATAGATGATATAGTATTAAATAAATGATGATTTATCAATTGATCGTACTGAATTATTACAGCAAAACAAATCGAAAGTAAAATAACATATTCCTTTAGTTTTTATAACTAAATATAACCCATATGTAAGTAAGAAAAAGACGTATCATGAAACACTGGCATTTATTTGTCTAACACAGATTGTGTACAAATATGCAATGCTGCACCAATAGTAGCGTATAGCAAACATAAAAGTGTTAGAGAAATGCTAAGTAGACCAATGTTTAACTTTTTAACATGAAATTGAAAGTTAAACTCCTGATGATGGCGGATCTGTCATAATAACTAGATCTATTGATGAAGAATTGAAAAATAAATGTAGCAATATATACATGTACATAAATAATGGGTGTTTTATAATAACAAAATATGTCCGTATGTATAATAATTCCCTGTATAGCAACTAAAGATGGTAATAAATTTTGTAATCCTGTCGAAACTGATAACTCGTTACTCAGACTGTTTACGACGTCCTCACATTAAATCTGTTGGATGTACTTATTGCTATTTTAGTCTTGGCGAGCATGATATATCATTCAATTGTAATTGGCGTTGAACTAGTTTAGTATCTGGGAGTTCTCTTATTTCGGTGCCTCGTGTTTGACATTATATTGTTTTTGTGTGCCTCCTACAAATATTAAGTTAGACAAAAAAATTGTAACTGAGTTTGTTAATTTGATATGCTGCTACCTCACTATCCCAAATAAGAAGAGGGTTGAGTGCTCACAAACATGTTTAACCCCGTCATGTTGCTTGTAAAAGTCATGAGTCTATAGTTCATTGGATGTCGTTTGTTCATTTCGGTCATATTTATTTTTCGTTAACTGTTTTGTTAGTTTTCTCATTCGAATATCTTTCTCGAAGATTCTTCCTTTGATACATTTAAGGAATGACTGTAATATTTTTTTCTGTCTTTAAAGAAATAACATAAAAAATCAGGTGCACACTGAATAAACCGCGTAGCGGGTTATTTAACAGCATTCACCACATTTTTTATGTTACTTCGAATAGACAGAAAAAAATATTACAGCTATTTCTTATACTTTAATTCTAATTCCATTTTAAACTGGAATAAACCATGAAAAAAAGTTGATGACGTCACGGTCAATGACTAAATTAAATATAAGGGCTGATAAATAAAAAGACGTAAGCCAATCAGAAGATGCGTTGCATCCAAAATTAAATTATTTACGAATACATGTGATTACAAGAGTGAGATGGCTGAGATTGGGGTTCAATAACTACCTCTTTGTATGGCATACATAAGACAACAGAAACAAATCTCATATTCGGCATACGATGTATTATGTCTAAATACAAGTTTTCCTCTAAATATAAAGAAAGAAGATGTGGTTTTATTGCCAATGAGGCAACTATTCACAAGAGACCAAATGACAAAGAAATTTAAATATGCAGGTCATCGAACGGTTTTCGACAATGAGCAAAGCACATACCGCACAGTCAGCTATAAAAGGCACCTAAATGACAAATGTAAAACAATTCAAACGAGAAAACAAACAGACTAATTAACTTTCAAAAATTTAACAAAATATTAAACATGTTAGCGGGTTAAAACCTTCCCACTTACCTGGGAAAGTGTTGTTACGGTACAATATAAGAACGAACTATACGCATCAGTTGAACAAGGATTAACTCATCTGATGGATACAAACTGAAATACATCTAACAAAAATCCGGACTGGACGTGGCCGGGTACTTGTACATTCCAACAACAAAAAGGATTCTAATTATTACAGATCTTAGAGTAGTCGCAGTTTCTGACAGCTAGTTCAATCAATTAAAACTTATTAAATAATCATGGATCTAAGACTGAATTAATGGGTTTCTTACTCGTGTAATGATTCAGTAAAGAATTCATTGCAGCCTTTATCCCAATTTTTAAAAGGGGGTTTGTCTTCACATTTTCCCCAAAATTCTCTATATCACGAATGAGACAATGAGGAAGTTTGAGCCATTGGTAACACATGAAATTAGAATGTACATTCTCAATAGGGTAAAAGTATGGAGACAGTGTCAACTGTTTTCATTATCGATACATTTTTTTTTATTGATATGTGTTCAATTCAGATCTCGAGACTGTACGTCTGCCGTCAATTTCATGGATGCCGACGACAGCAGGAACGATAACTCGTGGCGTAACGGCATTCGGTATCTTGTAACTTTAAGACTAGATCGATGTTGACATGCACGTGCGTACATACTGGTGTCTTACTTTATTCCTTAGTATGTTGTTTGCATGTTCCTTGAACATTAATCCATCAACCAAAAATCAAAACATTATGATGGAAGTTTTTAACGATCTTGACTGGCTATACAGCCCTCTCACGGCCTGTATTATTAAAATTAAAACATAAAATTCAACAATGGTTAAGAATCTTAACGAAAAAAGTGCAAAGTTAACAAAATCGTTATCAAACTTTTATTTCTGAAGACTGTTTTTGCATACTTAACAAGCATTACTGTCCCAGATTAGGGGGAGGGTTCGGATACCGCTAGCCTTTTTTAACTCCGCTACAATCTGTAATTATGCGTATGTCCTAAGTCAGGAGCCTGTAATTCAGTGGTTGTCGTTTGTTAATGTGTTACATATTTGTTTTTCGTTCATTTTTTGTACATAAATTAGGTCGTTAGTTTTCTCGTTTAAATTGTTTTATATTGTCATTTCGGAGCCTTTTATAACGTAACTAACTATCCGGTGTGGGCTTTGCTCATTGTTGATGTCGTTAGGGGACCTATAGTTTGATAATGTTTGTGTCATTTTGGCTGCTTGTGGAGAGTTGTCTCATTGGGAATCATATCACATCTTTTCTTTTATAATAAACTAAATTGTGCCTACGGTAGCTTTATTTTCTATTTATAATGTAACAAGTAAATAGATATAGGAAGATGTGGTCTGAATGCCAATGAGACAACTCTCCATCCAAATAACAATTTATAAAAGTAAACCATTATAGGTCAATGTACGAACTTCAACACGGAGCCTTGGCTGTCACGGAACAAAAAGTCCCAAAATTACTAGTGTAAAACCATTCAAACGAGAAAACCAACAGTCTAATATGGATCTGTCTGTAGGATTAGACTACTTCGAAAGGAGGTTTGTATACCTTACCGAATAATGACTTCACAGTTCAGGTAGCAAGCAAGGTAACAAAAGATATTAGATTTACCTACACACTCCATGCAATCGGCTGTATATTATCATCTATATAGGTTTTAGACTAAAGTTTATCACCCTTACAAATTCTTTTGAATTTGAAGAGTCCAGAGGGCTTACTGCTAGACAAAATGCCGACCCCTATTCTGCATACTAAGATAATTTATTATCAATTTGTTCTCGTCCTGTATATTCATGGAATGATGCCATTGAAAAAGCCCACAAGCAATCAATCTAATAGTATGCTAGTGTGTAAATGGAACTATGGCACTTTGTCAATCAAACGATATTTTCTTCAAACGTTTATATTAATGCATAAAAAAACGAATGCGAGAAAACTCGGCCTGGAGACAGATGGGACAGAGTACAATCAGACTGAACAATAAGACAACTCGGACTGTCTATAAGGACAGCTCAGACAAAGTATAAATGGAGGATTTTAACTAATATATTTGACAACAATAATTAAGTGCTATCTTTTGATTCGCACTCAAACAATAAATAAACTCATCAAATATACTAGGATTTAATTTTGTATTTACGCTAGACGCTCGTTTCGTCTACAAAAGACTCCTCAGTGACGCTAGAATCCAAAAAAGTTAAAAAAACCAAATAGAGTACGAAGTTGAAGAGCCTTGAGGACCCAAATTCCTAAAAGATTTGCCATATACACCTAAGGTAATCTTTCAAAAACGTGACAACCATGATCATTTTTTTATTTTCTTTCTTGTAAGATAAAGGCTATCGTAGTGTCAAAAGTATTTAAATAAGAAAACGAATATAAATCCTCCGATATACTTCAAAAAATGTAAGTAATTCTATAGAGAAAATAGGTTTAAACTATGTTTCTATGTCCACTCTTTTGGTCATGAGCCAACATGACGATCCGGAAACACGTAGTTTGTCTTGCGCACTGGAGGCGTGTGTCTTACCTCTAAACTGTTGTCTCTGATAGAACAAATTATCAAATTTCATGTTGAACGAATTCTTTGGTATTCGAATTTAAAACAGTATTTTCTTACTTACCTAAAGTATGCATGTGATTGCCTGAAGAATGGATGTATATAGGTCATTTGAATTCAAGTGTCGTACATTGTCCGGTACAGTTTCCTTCAACTTTGACCTCAGTTTGTCCTGGACTCAAATAAAACATAGTCTGACCGACAGTTAAAACGGCAGCATTATATGATCGCAGTGCTGGAGTGTAATACAAGGTCATTACTGAACTGTCTGTGTTGTATTACATCATTTTCAGAGTTTTGCCAGTGAATCTGGAAAATTTATGTTGATGTAAATACATCTACTACAACAATCATATAACAAAAAAAAAAGATGAGTGGAGCTGAATCATTTTGAAATAAATCCAGTCTTGGTGTTGTTTCGCCACAAGGGCTCACCGAAGATTTTCACGGTATACATGGTATAGAAATCCATTGATAAAGCAAGATTTCATGCTATACATGTAGTTGTTGGAAAAAACTTTTATTGAGCAAGACACTAGAGTACGATTTAAACTTGTTGCGGACTATGAAAACACTTAACTCAATTTAAAAAATAGATATAGGAAGATGTGGTGTGAGTGAGACAATTCTCTATCCAAATAACAATTTAAAAAAGGTATATCATTATAGGTCAATGTACGGCCTTGACTCATACCGAACAACAAGCTATTAAGGGCCCCAAAATTACTAGTGTAAAACCATTCAAACGGGAAAACCAACGGTCTTATAAAAAGTATGCTTTAGATAAAAATATAGTATCTAGTATGTGCATTTTGCTTATTTCAGCATAGCCTAAGTCGTTTGGATTAACATTGTTATTCGATATTGCTGTATACGTTTTCTAAACAGTGTCTTGAAATAATAATAGAAATTTAACATATTAAAGTAAATAGCTGACCTGTAACATAAACCTGGTAAAGCCGTGATTACCAATCGGGATACCAAACTGATTAGGAAAACATTCACCATCGACACCAAGAGTCAAGAGAGTCACAATACGACAATAAGAAGGTCCTTCAATAGAATCACAAGTACGTGCCTCGTTCACTCTGGGCTGATTCTCTGTAAGTAAAATCAATGTGTGAAAATTGAACTCAGTCAAAATCAGTATTGAGGAAGTTCGCTACTCAGTTTAATAACAAGCTTTTCATAACACTACTATATATTGATAGGGGATCAATAAAGGAACCAAAAGAGCAAAAATAAAATGTAATAGGTCAATAGTTATCAATTTATAATTATTAGGATTATAATTTAGTACGCCAGACGCGCGTTTTGTCTACATAAGACTCATCGATTATACCGGCGTCATACATCGACGTATTTAAAAATCATGTACGCTGCCAACACGCTAGTAACTTTGGATGCATTTAACATGTTTAACCTGTCAATCATATCTGTAACGTGTGCAAAACGAGCTTTAAGCGTGTATTTGACGTACGAGAAGCGTACCCAAACGTTTATCGGGCGTTCAAGAAACGTATGTTGGCTAATGCCTGGAGTTTGTCTAACGTAGATGGAATGCACGGTACGAAGGAAAAAAGTTTCTTGAACATATTTGAGACGCGTCCCGGTCGTATCTTAGACGTTCAATTATGGGGTGTTTGTTACAAACATGCTTTTTAAGCGTGTATTTGACGTACGAGAAGCGTACCCAAACGTTTATCGGGCGTTCAAGAAACGTATGTTGGCTAATGCCTGGAGTTTGTCTAACGTAGATGGAATGCACGGTACGAAGGAAAAAAGTTTCTTGAACATATTTGAGACGCGTCCCGGTCGTATCTTAGACGTTCAATTATGGGGTGTTTGTTACAAACACACCCGCATACGTTTTAAATTAAAGTCGAACAAACTTGAAGCGTATACAACGTGCCCTAAACGTGTCTCAAACTTATCTGTAGCATATTCAACGCGCTTGTTGCGTATGTATTACGTGCGTGTAGCGTACAGGTATTACGCTAGACACCCGCTTGAGCTGGATGAAAATTTTCAAGTTGCTTAAGAATTTCCTCGAGTTGTAGCGTTCGCCAAGCGTATACCTTTGTATTTCGACGTACTTCAAATTTATTCAACGCGCGTTTAACGATTGCTTAGCGTTCCTCTGACGTGCAACTAACGTATACCGACTTTGTCAATTTACTCTGTACGTTTGGTGCACGCCGGTCTATACGCCAATGTGTGACGCCGGCATAACGCTCATATCAATGTGCTTGTTTTCGAGATATAAGCCATTCAGTTTTTCTGCGGGAAAATGTTCTCTCTTGATTTTTCATAGCTTAATCATTGACAAGTTTAATTTCTCAGAAACTTTGCGGTTAATTGGCAAAATGTTTTAGTTTAAACATATTTATTTATAGTGGATTGGGAAACAAGTTTTGCAACTTATATTAATCCCTTTCCACTTTGCGGGTGCGAGTGCTGCCTTGTAGCGGCATTAGCCTGCTCTTTTTCGAAATCTACAAGGGTGTCTTTAACGTGCAAGAGATATGGCTCTCTCTTAACACGGGTCAGCCATTTATCGTTGACGGCGGACTATCATCGTTTCCTCAAGACCATACTCGCAGGGAGAGCCGAAAATTCATCCAAAACGGGAATCGAACCAGGAACCTTTGTCATATGATTTAAGGCATTTCAAATAGATAAAAGCAGAGGATTCCGAAAATCTGACAAACATTTCAAAACAGGACAAGCGAACATCCTTAACGATCATGATACATTTTTTTAAATCCATATATGCATAAATAAACTCATAGATACAAGGATTAAAATTTTCTATATTCGCCAGACGCGCGTTTCGTCTACAAAAGACTCATCAGTGACGCTCGAATCAAAAAATGTTAGATAGGCCAAATAAAGTACGAAGTTGAAGAGCACTGAGGACCAAAAATTCCTAAAAGTTTTGCCAAATTCAGCTAAGGTAATCTATTCCGGAGGTAGAAAGGCCATGGTATTTCAAAAATTCAAAGTTTTTTTAACAGTTAAATTATTATTATGAACATATCAATGATAACTTAAGTCAACACAAAAGTGCTGACTACTGGGCTGGTGATACCCTCGCGGAATTTATCTCCACCAGCAGTGGCATCGACCCAGTGGTTGTAGATAGATCATCATAGATACCAGGCAGGATTAAAATCTTATATATTCGCCAGACGCACGTATCGTCTACAAAAGACTCATCAGTGACGCTCGAATAAAAAAATATTGTGCTTTAAGTTTATTTAAATTTTCCGGATTGCCAAACATTTGACATTCCCTATGGATGTAACTTCAGAAAAACTCAGTACTGCATGAAATATTAAATTTGAATAACTACTACGGATATAACCGTATTTGAATATTTTTTATAGCATTTAGATATTTCTTTATGCAACCTATGCATGAAATACAAGTTCAATATACATGATATACATGATATAAGGGTATTGTTTGCAAAAAAAATTAATTAAGATTTATAATCATAAAAGTTTTTACACATTCATTTGATTTCGATGATTTTTGCTTTGCTTATTATCTGTTAGTTTGTTTTCATCGCACAAGGTGTAAACAAATAGTACAGACCTACAGCATCACATCCAAAAAGTATAACATGATGAACAACACGTCTGTTATCAATGTGAGGCTTAAATGCAATCACGTGATAATTTCCATCCAATGGTACATGTAGGTGTGTACATATGTATCTACTGCTTTTCTGTTGCACTTTAGTTTTTGGAATTCTCAATGTCAACTCTTTAACATCTGAAACAAAACATGTGAAATTTGATATTCTTATGGCTAGATATCGTAAATGCAACTGTATAAACTCAAATGCCATTGTTACTATTGATATGATTATCAAGGGTCTCATCAATTTTGTATTCTGTTTAAGGATGTCCTTTGAAGTGAGGTTTGGGAATTTGTGTCAAATGTTCGGACTCCTGTTTTTCCCCAATGATACACGGTAAACTATATTGCCTCATAACAGCCATTTTTCTGTTCATGTAAGACTTTTAATAGCGCATAAAAGTTCATTTCGCAGATTCTATATGGGTTTTGTTTCGATTTGATACCCAACCAAATTATCAATGCAAAATATAAGGTAAAAATCCGAGTAAGCATTTTTTTCCGCCATTTTTTAAAACTCAAATATCTCGAAAAGGAGCCAATAACCTATCACTATCTTAGATTATTTCAATCGTTAACTGATGCTTTTTCGACATAGAGTATAAATGTTTAATTCTAGATTTTTAAAAAATTCACCTCTGAAATTGAAGTGACTCCTCATTTGTAACCTCAAGTTATTGTTAAACAAACAATACTTTTTTGATATGCTAATGTGTAATGAGAAAACAATGCATAAGTGATAATTTGGCTATTTAATATAACCGTTGCTAGGCAACCTTCCTTTCACCGGAACATAAAAAAAATCATAGTTTTGAATAGTTTCTATACTAAGGCTATCAATGATGTATATATAAACTTATTTGGGAAGGGGGACCAAAAACGCCTCTTATCATACCTTGTCCTATGTCCTTAATGTATAAAATTAAGAAAGATAATGGGGAATGTGTCAAAGCAACAACAACCCGACCATAGAGCAGACAACAGCAGAAGGCCACCAATGAGTCTTCAATGTAGCGAGAAACTCCCGAAAAACTCTGTGCATTTCAAAGACTAAACAGCTATAAATGACTAACGGTACATAAAGCATTAAGCATAATTTAGCTAGTATATATTACATAAAAATGTAATATTTGGAAAGATAAAACAGAACGTACAATAATATGTACATAGTGTATGCAAACAAAATAAAACAAAATATAAACAAGAAAAACAAACAGTTACTATATAACATTGTGCGACTATTTGATGTTGGTTGGGGGTCGAATTTTCTTTTATATCTGATGTTTTATTATAGTTATCTGATTGAAAATCTCGCTCGAAACTCCATTTCAAATTTGACCAAAATTAGAAGCAGCATGTGATCGGGTAGATAATTCCTTGTCATCAAAGGTAAGATTTATTTTAATTTTCAGCCGAACAGGATATTCATTTATGAAATTATTATTCCCAATAATTTCCCAAAATAATATTAAAGGATCACAATTGTATCGAGTCAATTGATTCGGCTGTATGCTATATTGCTGGAAATTTGGACTGATTTTTATGTTTATAAAACATTACATCTCTGATTCGTTAAAAGAAAAAATAATACCGTTTGAGATCATTTCATTAATCAATTACACCTTAAACCATATTTTTTTTATAAATAGAATGTCTAACTCTGAGCATCAACATGATCAATGAATTGAACAATTCGTGTATTTGCCTGATCTGGCAAAAACCAGTTTATTAACATCTAGTTAGTTATTTTATATATAACTGCACGAAATCCCGATTCGGTACCAGAACCATCAGTTGTAAATAATATTGTCATTTATCTGCCTGTGGATGTTAATTCCATCGGATAAATTGTTCCTGTGTAATTTGCCAAAGAATCACATCTAATTGACTGTCAATTATATATCTTGAATAAAAAATAACGTATAAGAGGACCAGTAAACGTTATCATTTTTAATATAATCAAAATCCAGCGAAACAGATTAAGAATAGCGAATGCAACAACGATATAACAGTCAAGTCGTTATAGTTAGTTTGCGATAATTTAATTTTATACGACTGTCATATAAGAGAAAGGTTAAGCTAGATATAAAACCAGGTTTTGTACATCAGTTTCTACATAATGAAATGCATGTATCAAATCAGGAATATGACACTTGTTTTCCGTTCATTTGATATGTTTGCTTACGCAAGTTGATAATGTAATGTTCGTTTTATATTTTTCTTGGAGTACGGTATTTTAATTATTTTACTTTTTACTGTTATTTTTTGTTTGTTTGATCATACAGTAAATGTTTGGCACATCCTTGAAGGTAGTACGATGATGTTTAGGTATCTACAAATCAAAATATATTACGGATCACGAATATCTTTTATCAGCTAAATAAAGTTTTTACACACACATACACAGTTCGTAATTCTATTACACTGGTTTTGTATACTGTCCTTAAATTCATTTTAGTTATTCGTTGTTATTATGTTGTTAACATGTCGAAATGTACTATTATCTTATTTATTAGTGTATATCGCTGTCTTTCGTGTTCTTGCATTTTTTTGTGCTGTATTCCCGTCATGTGATGTTTTCATTTTAGCAGTAAATTAAACATAGCCATAAAGAAAGGAGGTTTAGCTAGCCACAAAACCAGGATCAACCCACCTTGTTTTATTATAATGTCCTGTATCAAGTCAGGAACATAGTAGTTGTTATCTAATAAATCATTTATATGTACGTTGCATTGTTGTTTGTTTTTTGTTGCACTTCAGTGGTCTGTTTTAGTTTATAACCCGGGTTTGTTTTCTCCTTATCGATTTATGCATTTTGAACAGCGGTATACTTCTGTTGCCTTTTTTTTTTTTTTATCTCTTTTCTGTTTGTTCTGTAATCCTACAGTTTTTACATAATACAAATGGAACATCGTTAAATTATATCATTAAACTTTAATGATATACAATCAACGACCGAAGAAATGAAAATCAATATCATCTAACATTAGAAAAAAACAATAAAATACAAGTATCGGACACATGGAAAAGAAAACAATGGATATATATCTCCAATTGGAAAGTTTAGATGTGTGTATTAAAAGTTATAGCGTTGCCTTGATAAAGTTAATTCTGTATACCTATATATGAGATGAAACATTTCTCCCACAGACGAAGATGTCAGTAGATACTTAGAATACATCTTAGTATCTTTATTATATAATTTGTATTGTACTTTTCAGGGTATTTTTAACGTATATTTTACAGGGAAAGGGAGGTGTTTGATGTCAACTATTTGTTTTAAGTTTTATAGTTTCCTTTTTTCATATTGTTTTACGATTGATTTTAGATATGGGAGAAATGTTCAGTTTTTTTCTTTATTTTTGCCCACATATTCTTGTTTTATCGTATTTCAAAAAGCAGGATAGATTTCAAATCCTCCGTCTTACGATCTCGTCGATGACCAAACCTATCTTATATCTTTATATAAAATATGTTGCATAAGAAATCGTTTGACGGATAAAGTAAAGGTTGTACTGTTCAGTACTTTAAGGTGGTATGGGAGTCTAAAATAAAAATAATAGAATTTGTTCATACTTTGCCAAAACGTTGTATCTATTGATACATGTTGAAAAAAAATTAATAAAAATGATAGGTCACCGCGCATTTTCTCAAGCTACAGGACGGGACAAAATGACACATTTTGTATGGATTACACAGGAAAAAACACCATTTTGTGATTAGAAACTAAACAAAATGATAGAATTGTTAAATACTTCAGGAAAATATAGCTTTCAGACACTGCTTTGAGAATATCAAATGAAAAGATAGGGTCACCGTACGTTTTTTCCTGCTAAAATACAAAATAGGAAAATTCCATACAGAATCCTTCAGAAAATGCACTTTTTTAGAGTTACCTCCCCTTAAAATGCCAATTTTTAAAAAAGATAAAAACAACCAAAAATAATTAACATTTGCAAAAATATCAATATTTAGAAGTTATATTCTTAAAAATTGGTACTTTCAAATGAAAATCTACATTAAACATCTGCATTCCTGCATCAAATTTTGCTAACTTGATGGAAAATCTGGACCTTTGATTCTCTGTTTTTTACAATCCAAGAAGGAGGAAGACACCCATACCACCTTAAAAGCTTTGATGGTACCGATTACCCTTTTTTTCAATTTAACTAAGTTTTATGCATAGTATTTTAATATTGGGATGGTTTTGCCAAACAAACATTGTATTCATTGTTTCCTTTATTTGAATACTGTGTTGAAATGTGTTATAAAGATATCCATGTTAAGAATAATATTACTTTCGTTATATGGTGGAAAGAAATATTATAGAGCAACTAACTCACTTTTACAAAATCATATGTGTTCTCAAGTTCAAACTGAGTAAACGTTATTCGGACAATGTTTGAAAGTCCAACATCAATATGCCAAGGTCAATGCGTGTTGTCGTTGTAGTTTGACGGATATCCAGGCGATGTTATTATTTCATGTAATAAATCTGTATGTAAAGAATATAAGTTGTTAATAGACACAACGCTGACATATACTATATGGGGAATACATATTCTCTAGTCTTTAGAAGTGTTATTTTCATTTGCAATCAGTATTTTTATGGGTTTTTTCCTGAAAAAAAAAGGGCTTCGCAGCTGCAATACCATAAATGAATGACGGTTCATCATACGGTCATATATTATACATATTTATTTGATTATCAAGCTCTGCATGTTTATTGTGTTAATTCCACGCGAGATCATATTGATATTGTCTTCTTATTTATTAATCGGTTTTTGTTTGATTTTGTATGCATTTCTACTTTTATCCTTTTTTTGTATTTTTTTTTGTTTGTGTTCTACTCACCTTGACAACGAATTCCTTTGGTTCCATTTGGACAGTAACAGGTATAATTATTACAAGATGCTCTACATGAACCAAAATTGAAACAGGGATTTCAAAAGCATGGTCCAACTTCTGAAATTATTTTTTTATATTATCAGCTACATACTTTTTGTTTGTATGTGATGTCAAGTTGTAATTTTCTAAACGATTAAAGAACTGCGTTTAAATTTATGAAACCGATGTACATATATCATCCTTTCAACGTAAGAACTCTTTAGATTAGTTTATTTACAACTTTATTATATGTATAAGACATAGCGGAATATACCTAACTCAGACATTAAAAATGGAACTTACAATGCCATTGCAAAAAACAAAAAAACAACCAAAGGACAAATAAGTCTTTAAGACGTAACCTAGAAAAGAATACTTAGAAACACCACCCAAAACATTAAGTGGTCACAGGTTTCTACTTTCTAGAGAGTCGATCATGTTAGTACAAAGTTGTTTATCTGGCTACTTCTGTGTATCATATCTATGACGAAAAGTATTGTGAACATATCTTTTGTCATTTGTGAAACATAAATTTCATTAGAATTATCAGAATTTAGAGTCTTTCAATTTCAATGCGAAATGATTCCTTAAAACTAAATAGTTGACTACAACTGATATTTGAATACATATTTCTAAGAGACATAATTCATGTAAAAATTTGTAATCAGCGCTGAATCCCCATTTTTCAGATGAATTATTGCTTTACACTTTTGACAAATAATCGATATAGTTGAACTTCTTACCATATATGTAGGCTTGATATATGTCTTTTGATAGACACAATGATAGAGTTGAGCCATTTCCTTTGATAGTAAATAGTGTGTCTTTCGATGTTACACTATTGTTTCAGAAAAGGGTAGGGGTTGGTACCTACTAAACGTTTAAACCCGATGCATTTGTTTGCACCTGCCAGTGTTCTATGCTCTGTAGTTGTCGTTTGTTGATGTGTTTCAGAAGAATTTCTAGTTTCTCGTTTTTATGTAGATTATACCGTTTGTTTTCCCGTTTGAATGGTTTACCACTAGTAGTTTTTGTGTCCTTTCATAGCTTGCTGTTTCGTGTGAGCCAATGCTTCGTGGTAAATTAAGACAGTACTTTAATATAAAATGGTTTACTTTTACAAATTGAGACTTGGATGGATAGTTGTCTCATTGGCACTCTTACCATATCTTCATATATCTATTGAAAGCTTTAATAAAGCTTTTTCCAAATAATCTAAATTTCTAAAAGGAATAACTGCTTAAAAACGGTTAATCGGCAATGATTTTTGGAATCATTCGACACATTGCAGAACTTAACATTTGATACGTTCATGATAATAATTCTGGAAAGAATTGTACCCATTGGAGAGCTTACAAGGACTGACGAATGGTATTATAGACATAAGAAAGTTCAGAATTTCTTTTAAAAAACCGTATTGGCACATTTTAACAAGCTTGTCTCAGATATCGCTTTTGAAACCTTTACACGTTTTATCGCTACGAAAGCCATACCATTTTCACACCGGCGTCCGGAAAACCCAGAATCACATGCACAGTGAAATGTGCCATTCAACACCTCACACGAGCCTTTGTTCAAGCAGTTAAATCCAGTACAAGGTGTGACTAAAATGTCAAGTGTTCGTCATAATTATAGAAAAAAGGAAAAACAGATTTCATTAGGTGGATTTATAATATTTCAAGTATTTCATTAAATTTGAAAATAACATAGAATATACAATTTGATATCATGATTCAGTATACAATTATAATATGAACGTTCGGTTCAATTGTCTTGAAAGTAGTGATTAGTGTACTGATACAAATTCATGTCGTCACATATTTCGTTATCTATCGAATATTCCTTCACGCGTAAGTATAAAGTTTTGTTACATTTGTTTACATTACAGGATTATGACAGTTGTTATTTATTCGATTTATGGGTTTGATTTTCCGTTTTGAATTTTTTTCGGAGTACGGTATTTTTGTGATTTCACTTTTATCATCCCAATGAGCGCACAAACGTAAGACATAACATTAATGAAAATTTAGTAGCTACACTTTCAAACATCAAAGATTCGTCGTTTGATGCTATACATATTGCAAGTCAGATAGATTAATGAAAACACTAGATTACAGGAAGTCGCATTAGGTCAGACGAATCATTCAAAATTTGGCTTTACTTACGTGTGTAGTATTCAAGGATAAAACGTAAACTAGATGAACTCTATGGTGCAGCTCTCAATTGGATATTGCTCCAGAATGGTATCGCTGCGAAAACATGCTAAAAACCTAATTCAGTTTATTTTCTACCAAAACGGTTCGTTTCAATAAAAGTACGGGTTGTTATTGCGGTATTCTCTAGTTTGTTTGTATTTCATTAATATTCCTTTAAGGTGGTACCTAACACTACAGGGAGATAACTCTGTAACATCAGCTAACCGTTTTAATTACATTGCGTTTTAAAGACAATGTTAAGCTTCTCAACGTTCAAAATTAGTGTTTGTCAAACTGCTGAATAACCAGTGTAATTTTTCTGATAAAATGGTTGGTTTAATTTTTTTAAAATTTTTACATTTTTATCAAAGGATCAAAGCAAATACTTTGTAAAAATTTTATGAAAATTAAACGAGCCAAATTCCTTCACAGAGACGTCCCGAAAAGCCTGATTCGCATGAACAGTGAAACATTCCCTTCAACACCTCACATGAGCCTCCGTTCAAACAGTTAATTCCATTCAATTCAAAATGTTTGTCATAGATTTCAATAAAAATCAAAAACAGATTGTTATTGATCCTTTCTAGTATTTCATTAAATTTAAAAGACAAAAAACGTAGAATAAAAAAAACTGACATCAGTTTACATTTTAAAACAAGCCAGTCTAGAAAGTATTGGTAAATATGCTGATATGATATCAGGCCGTTACATTGTTCGTTGTCTTTCGGAGATTCTGCCATGGAGACAATATGTGTGACCTTTGTATCCGAGGAGCCCATCGTCGCGATATGCATAACATTAATGAATGTACAGTAACTACGGTTTCTCATGTTTCTTTTAAATTAACACTACATTTTATCTTCCTTAATGATATCTAAGGTTTACTTTCACACAGATGTCCAGAAAACCCAGGTTTGCATGAGCAGTGAAAAATTTCATCCAACACCTCACACGAGCCTCCGTTCAAACAATAACGTCCAGTACAAGGTGTCACTGAAATTCAAAATGTTTTTCGTATTAATGGAAAAATTAAAAACAGATTCGATTGAATATTTATTTCATTAAACTGGAAAAACAAAGACTTAAAAATTTGATATTATGACATCAGCTTACATTTTAAAATTGAAGTTTGGTTTAATTGTTTTAAAAGTAATAGTAAATATGCTAATATCATATAAGGCCGTTACATAGTTTGTTGTCTATCGCAGCTTATGTCATAGGTGGACAAAGGTTGGTGGCATTTATACCCCGAGGAGCGTAGTGACGCAAGATATATAACATCAATGACAACACAGTCGCTAACCCTTCAAAAATCAAAGTTAGGTTGAATGATGTAATACAGATAATATTTCAGGTCAACAAAATATTAAACCTGAAGATTACTAGAATTCATGTTTAGTAGCACGAACTTATGACGATATTGGGGAGAAACTGTATTGTTTTAGCGTAGTTTAATGTTGGTTATATTTAAGGTATTGTTCAATAACGAAGAAAACACAAACACCATTGCATCCCCTTAAAGTTTTTTTTTAAGTTTTTACACATTATCAAAAACAACTAATTTATGTTTAATTTAGAACGCAAAATGTTTTGTTTCAGCTGTTTCCGGTATTCTATAAGTTTGTTTGTTTTTTCTCTATTATTTTACACTAATGTAGCAATATAATATATTAACGTTAAAGCAATATGAAACTTAAAATTGAAAAAAATATGCATATGGGTTTTTTTATAACTAAATGGCTAGTTTTTTTTTATTGTAAAACTAACCATGACTCGTGTACAAACACTTTTTTTTTTAAAAGTCTTACATTAGTCCAAACTTATAAGACATTTCCTTTTTTAATTGTTGGCTTCCAGACAACAATTCGCCTACATGTTTTTCGTAATCAGATACCTAGGTCTGACCATTCTCATAATTATCCGGTGATCGCAGTTACGCAAGTGCAAAGGGGAAAACAAAATTGGCAGAAAGAGTCGATAAACGTAAACATCGCTCCGTCACCGAACTAAATTATATTTTATTGTACATGTTATATGTACGTGCTTATCTGAATATACATGCTTCTTTGTTGATTGTTTACAAAGATGACAATCGGTAAACTTCGGCTTTAAACACGACCATTTTTGATCTGACATATTTTCACAACACTGAACGAGTGAATACTTCTTTACGATTATACAAAATAGATACGTATAAAAAGATAAAATCGTGCACAGAGGTTTATAACATATACATGCATCAATTCAAGAATTGCATTCATATCAATTTTTACCAGTCATCGTTTCATATGACTTTAATGATGTTTAATGCTTCCCTTCACAGAGACTTCCAGAAAAGCCGGATTCGCATAAACAGTGAAATGTGCCATTTAACACCCCACATGAGCCTCCGTTCAAACACTTACGTCCAGTACAAGGTGTCACTGAAATTTGAGCAACACAAATTAATTAACACTATAGTTATTCTGAACATAATATACCTATATGGCGGGTTATTTTTCTTTCAGAACGATAGGTTATTCTTTCGAAGAATCAATTCAGGCGATAACATGTTTTAATGAAATATACTCCAAGGCATAAAATAATGACCTGTGTGAGGTCATTATTTTCCTGAAACAAAGGCAAACTAAAATTTACCTCAAAATTATATGCGTCTGATATTTTTTTGTTGACGATTTGGAAATTTATTTTTTAAAGTTCAATCTATAATATGTGTTAATAAAATCGTCATTGCCTGCATTTTAATTTTAGAAACAAATAGTGTGAATTTTTGTTAATTTATCGCTACAATACAGAGACATTATTACATGATCCTGATGTAGGGGTATACATTGATGATAAAGTAAAGATGTAAAGATTATGTAGAATAAACACATGTTCCTGACATGGAAAAATGTATAATGAAAATATCAAACTTAGAAGGTAAGAAAAGGAGTTAGATGGAACACGCAAACCGAGTGCTACCGTGTTTTGTGTAACAATAAAGAATCTTGGTACCCGGGATGCGTCCTAGCCGGCCGTATGTTGTTTATCGTGCATACAAATATTAAATCAATTAGGTTATATGAATTATTTAATTTTGATTAGAGATTAATTTTTAGAACTATAAAATGCAAGGTGATAGCCAGAATTTTAGTACATACAAAGAATTTCAAACTGTTCAAGTTTTAAATCAAATCAGCGCAGTGTTCATCAAAATATATATTTCTCAAATGTATAACATACAATATGTATGTGATATAATCACCGCCGATCAATGTTATTTAAACTAACTTTTTCCAAAATAAATAAAAGGGAACTAAAACAAGTACTACTATTGCAGCTTACATTTTCAACCACCTTCACAATTTTTACGAACAGTTCAGCTATATAGTACAGTTGATATCATTGACACGAAACTCAGTTCTGAAAACAGCACAGGAATAGATTACCTTAGCCGTATTTGGCACAAATTTTTGGAATTTTGGATTCTCTATGCTCTTCAACTTTGTATTTTTTTGGCTTTATAACTATTTTGATATGAGCGTCACTGATGAGTTTTATGTAGATGAAACGCGCGTCTGACGTACTAAATTGTAATCCTGGTACTTTTGATAACTATTGACACCACTGGGTCGATGCCACTGCTGGTGAACGTTTCGTCCCCGAGGTTATCACCAGCCCAGTAGTCAGCACTTCGGTGTTGACATGAATATCAATTATGTGATCATTTTTATAAATTTCCTGATACAAAACTTTGAATTTTTCGAAAAAAATAAGGATTTTCTTGTCCCAGGAATAGATTACCTTAGCCGTATTTGGCACAACTTTTTGGAATTTTGGATCCTCTATGCTCTTCAACTTTGTATTTTTTGGCTTTATAACTATTTTGATATGAGCGTCAGTGATGAGTCTTATGTAGACGAAATGCGCGTCTGGCGTACTAAATTATAATCCTGGTACTTTTGATAACTATGACAATATGAATAAAGACAGCATACTAGTACATATTTAATCATACTCACTATTTGATTTGTCTTCAGACAATATATCTTTTGTGATAATGAATGTCACGCCGTTTGATGCTACAAATATGATCACGAAGCCACTAATGAAAAACAGAAGCTGCAAATGCGGATGCTTCTTTTTACTCTGACTGTTATCTTTTTTTATTGACTGAATCTTTGGCATATTGTCTGGAATATCGACATCATATTGATTTTCTATATCGAAACATTCTTCGTACACATCATCATCTGTTGGTCCGTTAACAAAGATTTTGTTCAAATATATGTTTGGTTCTGCTATCGACATACAAAGCTGTTATTAAGTTGGTTAAAAAGGCAAAATCATATGTTCCTTCGTTCTTATCTTGTTAAAATGTAAAATATCAATAATAACGATATTAAATTACAAAAATGAAATACTATTAATATATATAAATTATAAACCTAACCATACATTTCAATTAAAAATCAGAAGATGGAAATATAATTGGAAAGAAAAAGCTACCAAAAAAAACAGTATTTCTTATACATGTCATACATTTGTATTGCTTCTAGTGTTGTCTATTCGTTTGCTTTAAATCAACTTAATTTGAAAATATACTCGTTATACCATTGCACTTCGCCGTGTTAACCATCGCACTTCAGCGTGACCATAGCGGTTAGGAGTACCATCGCGGTTGCGAGTCCTACAAATATATTTGTGAATCGTTATTGGTAGTCCACAGGGTTCAAGAACATCCGTTGTTTGACCTGTATGTCAAATGCGTTTTATTAAAATATACGTTTTACTTTTTTGATCTTTTGGATAATCTTGATTGTTCTGTATTTAGTCCCCTCTACAAAGAAAAGTGTTTTACATGCAATGATAGAATTGAACGTTGCTTTCAATTTCGACTTGTGTTTATACGTGTATATATGGATAAGAACTTTCTTTAAGGAGGGTAGACTAGAATGAATGGCCAGAAATTTAAATTGTCTTCGGAAACGAAAGCAAATATTTTTCTAATATAGATGCAACTTACACAGAGGTAGTATATTTGAATATGGCTCACGAGTTTAAAATTTCCCCTATTCAATTGGATATTCATCAAATGTAACCAAAATAGAAAACTTTTTTTAATGTTTTTCTTCCACCACATAAAAAAGACTGATCTCTATTTCTGTAGCCGTATTAATTTTCAACGCTTTTCCTTTATATCCAAAGGCTCAATCATTCTTGACAAATCTGTATCATCCCTACTATTGTTCACTCAAGCATCTTCATCGGGATCGTTGTAGAAGCGTTATGATGACTTAGTAGTAGAAACGTGATTGAAACGAAAATTTGCATTTTTATGCCACTCATACTATGAGCTCACCACGATCTGAATTTATTTTATATCGCGGTGAGCGTGGTGCAATCGTTGTCTAATATGACTGGGGCTAAAATCTTTTGTTCAGATCAAATCAAACATTTTGATTTTTTTTAATCTAATTTCGTCAAATAAGCCAATTTTCCGATTAGCAAGCATTAGTATGGGTTCAGAAAATATGGTGTTCAACTTCGTTGAAGATGGTAAATTGGGAAGTACAGGTTATAACATAATCCAGTTATATTAATTTTGGCCTAACATGTTGTAGAAAATAAACCAAATATCACAGTAGCAACAATAAAATATCAACTGTATATCAAATTGATATAACAAAACATTGCTAATACTAAATCATGTGACGCTTACTTCAAGAGATATCAAAATTGATATTAAGATAAATATACTTTATTTATAGTGCGAAAAGTTTGCAGCATAATTCCGAACACTGGTTCGCCCATTTGCTGATCAAGTTTATCTTTGCTGCCCTAGAATTGCATCCACATGTAACTGAAAAAACTTTCCAGGACTTGTAATGTTCGTTACTTTCCTTTTTCCTCCCTTTCCTCTGTTAGAATGAAACCACACCCTATTATCCTGCCTTCGAATCCATGTTGTATTTGAAAACGTCACAATAGTCAAATGTCATGCTAAACCATCGCACCTAAGCGTACGGCCCATCGTACTTCAGCGTGGACAATCGCACTTCAGCGTAACCATCGTACTTCAGTGTCCCCATCGCACCTCCGAGTCCTGATCACCAGATATAACATGGATCTTAATTATTCTGTACATCATATCCGGAGTTGGACAATAAATGTCTCTCCAATGATTTTAGGGATCGAAACGGTATTTGGAAGGTCATATAATTTACCTTAATTTAGGATTTACACGTATAAACATATATACAATTATTTGTTATTTTTTGTTAAGCACACTCAAGATTGCAGTCATTTTAGTTTTATTTAATTTCAATGCTAAGATTTCTTGAACTTTCGTTAGGTAGCAAGTTGTGTGGTGACCGTGTTTGCAGTCCCAGGGCTGCCCAGGGATGAAAATGTTCATGTTCCTCAGTCAACCCCTTGGTCGACATTCAATCTGGATTTGCGTCTTATATGTTAATATGGGTAATATGTCATCTTGTCAAAAGGTTACATGAAAATGTACTAGAAAGTATTTTTCAATATCGCAAATGGTTTACATCATGTACATTGTAGTCAACTTCTGTAATAATAGTACAGTCAACTAGGAATAGCATTTGGCTTGTTATCGACACATTAGACTGATTTCTCAAACAAACAGTAGTTAAGTGCATTCACAGAAGCAAAATCAATTGTTTTTATACCTACTGTTACCAGTATTCAGATCCGTCCGATATTTTCCATTTGTACTGTAGACAAGTGTTTTTATCAGTAATTTCCCACCTATTTCATGTGACCATAAGAAGGGGCAGATTTTAACAAGTGTTTTTACTTCCTTTACATTGGACGTTTCCACTAAACTTTTGATATACATATACTAAAGATAAGTTATATTTAGCAATCACTAAGTAAAGATGATAAAAGTGTATTCAGTTGATTAGTCAAACAAATCAGAAAAAAATATTCCTTGATCTTAATCTTTATACAATCTTAGAGTAAACCCATTTGCTATTATTGAAATCAGGGTGAATTAGCTTTATTTAAAGTAAGTTCAAAAGGATAAATTTCTTTAGTATACATACTGAAGTCGTCATTATTGAGAACCAATATGTCATCATGTGTATGTTACATTTCAATGTTGTGTCGTTGTTCTCCTCTTATATGTAATGCGTTTCCCTTAGTTTTAGTTTTTTACCCCAATTTTGTTTTTTGTCCATAGATTTACGAGTTTTGAACAGCGGTGTACTACTGTTGCCATTATTAATTCATCCAAATATCTAAAAGTTTTGTTAAATTTTTGTATCAAATGTAGTTTCGATGGATCTTTGCTGATTTATGTCATAAATTGTAACTCATAACAATACAAAAAAAGATCCGAAGTAAGTGGTGCACGATTAGTGACGATATACGGAATCTCCAAAGCGAACAAAAAAGTTATCAAGCAAAAATTCAAGCGCAGATATATAGTATCAAAGCATGTCCAATTGACATGGTTCTTTTGTTTGTTGCAACTAAAAATGTTCTAAAAGTGTTTGAATATATGTTTTCGCATTCTGACTTTTTAAATGCCCATTTAATTAGGTGTGTGAACTTTTTCTTAATTAGAATATGAGGCAAAGTGGTATATAGAAAAATCTAAACTTTGAACAGATTCAAAATCACTAAAATATGCATGCAATTTATTAAATACTTCCAACGAGTTTTTAACACTCCAAAGGTAATTAATTTCACTATTTTCAAAGGTCTTATTTGAACAATTTATTATCAGGTTTTTGATTGTACCAAGTGAACTAGTAAACAGAATAGACAATTAAGAAGTGGAACAATGGCTTTTCAGTAAAATAATTTATCAGTTATGTAGATGTTGCTACAAACACTGTGTTAATTGCAATTAACTTTCGAGTTCGTTGACGACGTTAACCAGATCATTACATTGATAAACAATGGACACCGATCAAGTGGAGCACGTGACAAATAAGTGAATTAAAAGAGCCCAGATATTTTTTTTTATATTTATCATGCTTTCCCATTTGTTAATCACTCCAGTCATACTTCAGTGATTCCCTATTAAGTCAATTAATTTTTTCCCACAAAAGGGTGGGCCCGGACCCCCTGCAAAAACCCTCTAAATCCGCCTATGTTAATTAAACCGATAGAAACTTCCTCTGGAAAAGTGTACGTTTGAGGTTTAACTCTTATATCAACTACCCTTTCATCAGAACTTATTGTAGCAATTGGTCTTCGTCCAAACTGTAATATCAAGATTTATAATTAATATACCTTTTGTATTTTTCGCCTCTCTTTGGCCGGCCATAATTGCCAAACGCCATGGTATGAGGCTTTTGCAACATATGTTTAAGAATAATTAGACACAATTAATATAGTGAATATGAAAAAACAATTTATCAATTTGGTGCGTCTGACTGCACTAGGAACGCTAAAACCCAAAAATGTGATGCCCAGAATTTATAAATACTGGTAATCTAAAGGATCTTCATGACCAAAAGAAACTTAAAAAACTTATCAAAGATTACAAAGTTATGATTTGAGTCACCAGATGTGCGTTTCGTCTACATAAGACTCAATTATTACGCTCAGATCAAAATAGTTATAAAGCCAAACGGAAGAGCATTGAGGACCCAAAATTCCAAAAAATTGTGCCAAATACGTATACGGCTAAGGTAATATATTCCTGGGATAAGAAAATCCTTAGTTTTCATATAATTGCTAGATTGAATAGATTCGAGCGCAACTGATGAGTCTGGTGTAAATACAAAATTAAATTATGCTCGCCTTGCGTACAAATTATGAGTCTTGTATCTTTGATGAGTTTTTATAATAGGGAGAAATATTATGTATAAAAAGGATGTATTCAAATATTTCTGATTTGTGATGTTTTGTTATTTTCAAGCACTTTTTTTCGTTTTAATAGGTAAATGACTTATGCATCGACAACGAACTCTATGTGAACTATGAAACAAACAAAATATTTTCGCTTATATCCTCTACTTTTATTACATGGAGCGTGGTAGACAATTAGTCCAGATTATGTCATGGTTCATTCATGCAGAGATAAAAGCAGTGCATATAAGATTTACAATATTGATGGTGGCAATGGATTGGGAAAAAACAACTACAGTTCGTATGTTATCAACCAAATTCACATGACTGCTCGAATTCAGAAAAAAACTAACTGCAAACGCTATGTTAGATTTTAAAACTAAATACAAGAATGCTGTTTGGTCAATAACAATTAATGATTCACACGGACTGGCGGAGGTAAATATAGTAGAGGATAATAGTCTTTCAACTCTTGTATTCCTTAAAAAGCAATTGAACGAACAGGAAATCGAGACAAAGACAGAACACTTGAATATTGATATAAAAGGCAACTTCACTTCGAGGTTATTTGACGAAACTGTTATTGTATGTAATATAGTGGAAGAAAATAGAGACCAAGAACTTACTGTAAAAGAGATTACATGCATTGACTTCACCCAAAGATCATCAACAACTTCTAACGCGATGGATGTCAGCATGAAGGTTATGACATATACTGGCATGGGTATTTCTGTTATTGCCTTAACTGTTTCAGTAATTATGCACAGAAGGTTGGGAATGCAGGATGACACTAACACCATAACACACTAAGTAATAATCATTAGCACCTACTCATATCAAGAATGCTATGTCTGCTAATAACAAGGCAACCGACAGATTTTCCACATTTGAACCTGGATCTTCCATCACTGAATTGGATACCTAAACTTCACAAGTGTCCTTACAAACAACGGTATATTGCTGGCTCTTCTAAGTGCTCCACGAAACCTCTTTCTAAATTATTAACATCTATTTTATCAGCAATCAAAGACGGGCTTCAAAGTTATTGTGAAACTGCCTATTCTAGAGGTGGCGTGAATCAGATGTTGATACTTAAAAATTCCAAAGATCTTTTAGAGTACCTACAATCTAACTCTCTTTTATCTTGTAACAGTATTAAAACATTTGACTTTTCTACTCTTTACACAAATATTCCACAGTCCAAACTAAAAGACAAATTGAAAGAGTTGGTATTGCTTTGCTTCATATCTTGTCTTAGGGAAGGATAAATCCTACTTTGTAAAGGATCACTCTAATTCAAACAAAAAATTCTCTGAAACTGATATTATCAAGCTGCTTGATTTCTTGATTGACAACATATTTGTTACGTTCGGAGGACGTGTTTTTCAATAGACTGTCGATATTCCAATGGGAACAAATTGTGCCCCTCTACTTGCCTACTTGTTTCTTTTTTATTATGAGGCTGACTTCACGCAGGAACTTCTTAGGAAGACAGATAAGAAGTTAGCGATATCCTTTAACTCTACTTTTCGCTATATAGATGATGTTCTTTCACTAAATAATTCAAAATTTGGTGACTGTGTGGATCGCATCTATCCCATCGAACTAGAGATAAAGGATACTACAGATACAGTTAATTCAGCCTCATATCTTGACTTACATCTAGAAATTGATAATGAGGGTCGGTTAAAAACAAAACTTTACGACAAAAGAGATGATTTCAGCTTTCCAATTGTGAACTTTCCATTTCTAAGTGGCAACATTCCAGCAGCACCTGCATACGGGGTAAATATCTCCCAATAGATACGATATTCCCGTGCTTGCATTTCCTATCATGATTTTCTTGATAGAGGGTTGCTGCTCACAAGGAAGCTATTAAACCAAGAGTTCCAAATGGTGAAGTTGAAATCATCCCTTCGTAAATTTTACGGACGCCATCACGAGTTGGTTGACCGTTATGGAATAACTGTTTCACAAATGATATCGGATATGTCTCTTACGTCGCAACTACAATCCCCTCCACTTTCATGAATGTGACCTACCGAATAAGACTATTTATCGGATTTGTTATCAACACGACGGGTGCCACATGTGGAGCAGGATCTGCTTACCCTTCCGGAGTACCTGAGATCACCCCTAGTTTTTGGTGGGGTTCGTGTTGTTTATTCTTTAGTTTTCTATGTTGTGTCATGTGTACTATTGTTTGTCAGTTTGTCTTTTTCATTTTTAGCTATGGCGTTGTCAGTTTATTTTCGATTTATGAGTTTGACTGTCCCTTTGGTATCTTTCGTCCCTTTTTTAGAGCAGCAGAAAAAGACTTCATTAATGTTATCAACAAATAATCCAATAAAATGTCCAAAAATATCAATCAATAAAACACATACTATTACTAAACCTGTAGAAACAATAACACAGTCTCAGTCAGCAGAAACTATTAGTAACAGTAACAGTAATCAGTCGATCTATCATGGGAATTTTAATTTCCCTAGCGTTCATCCTGCAACGAGCGGTCTTTTTACAAATGCAACCTTTCATGGTGGAAATTCTAACTTTACTTTTAACAATGGAACATCATCAGATCAGCAACCCTCTAATAAGAACAACTCAAACAAAGCGAACAAACGAAAACTAGTTGTATTATTGACAGTGATAGTGATAACTAAAACCTAAATCATTCATGAACAGGATTTTACTATATTTTATATTTCATTTATGCATTAATATAAAAACTGATAATCTAAAATACATTGTTCAAATCTGAAATGAAAGTGATATCAATACATTAATTTAATTTTCACCTAACTTGGTTTTCTATGATTATCAATTAGGATGTATAAGTTGTCAGGTTTTCTACATATATTGATATAAAATATCAGTTGCAAGTTTAATACAATGTGAAAACTGGTGTAATTCATAATTATATTGGCTATATATGTACATTGATAATTCACATGAGAAAGACTCAAGTAGGCAAAATATTAATTGATGAATACATGTTCAACATGTTAAGATTCCATTTATAGTATTAACTGTTTCAGTGTAACTAAGTTAGGATTTGAACCTAATACATTCTCATAAAGAGATGCTCTGGCCCCTGAGCTACCTAGTTGAATACACTGAAAGCATATACATTTTTTCAAGATTCATAAAAATGATGTATCTAATCAATTAAACTCAAAGTTACCAAAAGAATGATACAAAAAAAGTCACGTATATCAATATACATGGACCAACAGTATGCAGCGAAGCAATATTGAAAAACATTTAAAAAATTCAGGTGATCTGGATCTTTTTTTGTTCCTTAGTGAAGAAAATACCTCCGGAAAATACGTTTTTCTCAATGATGACATTAGGCAAAGCGTTTGTAGGAAATGATACTTCTCAATAACTTGAACCAAATACCGTCTCAATGAAAATTTTGGTGGGGAAGTCGGTATGAAAATAACACCTACCTTCCATGTCTTCTCACGTACAAATGGCGGGTTCAAGGTGCGAGATGTCGAGAAAAGACATACAAAAAGGTCAATTTACCAATATCTGTCTTTTTCAAATTAACTTCTCATTAACGAATTACAACTACTGAATATTTATGTACTCTCAGACTTGATACAATCAACATTTTCATGCGATATTTCTGGATTATTTTTTTTTTTGTGAAGCGTATGCTTAAAAGTTGTTCAGCAGTCAGCGAGTAGAAGTTTTCTTCTTCTGGTGATATGAAATACTTTTTGTCTTTCAATCTTTCATAAAGCCTTCCTTTTTTTGTGTATATCATCTTCAAATATTATACACCCATATATGCCTTATCATGTACAAAAAACTCTACGCTCACTCGACTTTTAGCTTCATATTCTGGCTCGCGAGCTGATATTTTTCTATATCTATATATCCACAACCAGATAACATGTACGTATGTAGCTAAGTCTCAATATTCAAATTTCAATAACATTATTCATACCTACTCACAGTGTTGATTTGGACAAGTGATTTTAAAAAAACCTGATGTAAAGTATGTATAAAAGACTTTTAAAACTATAATAAACTGTATTTATGACCAGCGACAGTAATCATAATGTCTCTTAAATAGTCTATAAGCGGTCTATTCACTACAAAAGTGTAAAAGTCTGAAAAGACCAGTTTTTGTCTTAATTTGCTTGAACTTTTACTCGACATTCTCCAAAAGTATGACTCGTGTACTAATGTTTCTTGACAAATTCTCATTCATATTAGATTTGTATGAAATTTACTCGACATATTCTTGACATTCTGAATATGGTCTTAATATTTCTTGACAAATTCTTGACATTTGAATTCTGTCTAGAAATTTCTCGACATATTCTTGACATTCTTATTTTTTCTCAGTATAGCTTGACATATTCCAGTATTCTGAACATTTTGAATTGTGTCTTAAATTTACTTGACGGTTCTGAGCTCTACAAATCATGACCAATATTCATGATATAACTTTATCTTTATTTCTCTTTAAATTATATACTGTTGTTTCAAGTTACACTTCTTACAACAAAAATAAAAGTTGGGCATGTAAAATAATTGAAAATTTGGGTATATGAATTTTTTTACAAAAGCAAATATGGCTATGAAATCTAAAGCATAAAATAATTTAGATGTGGGTTTTTAAATAACTATAAATTTTGATTCCTAAATTTTATAAATGAAATCATACTGTAGACATATTTCATTCAACATTCAAAAATATTCAATCTTAATATGGTAAATAATTATTGTACCAAAATGTGGTTTATATAAATAGCAAATCATGATGATTTACAAGTCATTCATTTGACAGATGAAAAAAATTGTGTAATGTCATCTGTTGGCATACACATGGACAGGATGTTACCCATAAAATCAAGGTATTCCACACCCCAAAGTACATGCAACTGTCAAATAGAAATTACTGCTTTACCTGTAATCAGCCATACAACTTATAAGTTGACCGACCATGCCACTACAATTTAAAAAGTTTGTTGATAGATGAAAATGAAATTCATCATTTTGATGAAAAAAAATTGAATTAAAATGGATTTTCTTCCTCAAAATTATGAAGTTAATTTCTTTAACATAAAAACAAATTGAATAATTCCCAAAGATTAAAAGAAAATTGCTAACTACTCTAGGAATAATGATAAAAAAAAATGTATTTATAATGGGTCCTATCAATGATTTCTATAGAAATCATTGGTCTCATGAAATGGATCTTAAACACGCATGCATAATGTAGATGTAAACATGTTTTTCTTTTCAGGAAGGAGTTAATATCACAAATATTTATTTTTGATAAAACAAATTATAAAATCCCCCCCCCCCCCCTCTTTTTTAGCCACACAAACCCAAAAGATGAAATGTGGGGTCCAAAAGAGACACATGGTCACATTTTAAAACTGCCTACAAAACACCTTTTTTATAAAAGCAAATTTGACTGACATTTTGCGAACAGCTAAAATCTAAATGATGTTTGTCAGTAACTTCGACTTAATATATTCCAAGTGAAAACGATTAATTGAATGTTTGATGAAAATAAATCAAAATGAAACTACATGGGGGATTATTCAGGGTAATCCAACTTAGTTGCGCCAAAAGGATATCTTACTATACCAAATTAATGCTTGATTCTTCAAATATCAGTTTAGCCGTAATAAAAAGGAGTATATAACAGCAATAGAATGTCATAAACAGTGCCGTATAAGTCTGTTCACATTTCAGGCGAAATTTATACTGTTGAGATAGTGTCAAGACACATTTAAGACTGTCAACAATGTGTCGAGACATATTCAGACATTATTTAGAATGTCAAGAATATGTCAAGACATATTCAGACATTATTAAGAATGTCAAAATTATGTCAAGACAGGAAGTATCGAGAAATTTTAAGACAATGTTTATACTGTCAAGACACTTGTCAAGAAAATCAAGAACCTTATTAGACAAATTCGTTCTATGTCAAGAATTTTTTAAAATTATTCAGACAATTTAAGAATGTCGAGTAAAAATTTATGCAAATTCAGACAAAACTGGTCTGTTCAGACTTTTTGACTTTTGTAGTGATTGCTACAAACGTTTATTACACAGCTCTCTAATTTAAACGTGGAACTCGTATTCGGTTACAAATTAACCATTATAGAACTTATTCCAAAGTTAGGACCATCGTATATCAATCTTAAGACACCTCAATAGGTGTAATAAAAGAGAGGGTGATTCCCATAATTTTTCCTTCTTTAAGACATGTTTGATAAACATACACTGTACATGGATGTGTCCACAGATGATCGTATGAAATGCCCTAAGAGTGCTGCGATAAACAGCGTAAAAAAGAAAATATTTACGACCGTAGTGCAATCGTATAGATCGGAGTAAGGTCATCTACAGTCATTGTGAAGTCTTCGTGATCGTGATGAGCGTGGCCAACATTGAACATGTTCAAAACAATCTTGGTGCGTCCATGACAAAACCAGGTCATAGAAGAAGCGTATCGAGATCGCAGTAAGATCTTGGTAGGATCGCAAATGTCGCTTTACCATCGTATCAAGAGCGTAGCGAAAGCGCGATCTTTGTCTGCGATATTGCGATACTATCTAACAGCGACGTAACTACGACCTCAATACGGTCATCACGTTCCCCCCGCGACCAAACAACGCTTCTTCTACGACCATACCACGTTTATACTACGCTATTCAAGACCATAGTACGATTCTAGCGCGCTCATGTCGTCCATATCACTCTCGTCTTACGACCTTACTACTTTCATACTACGACCATTTCGAGTTCTAGCGATGTTCATTGACATTGTTACATATAATATTTAAAAGCTTTCAAGGTTTGGTTTTGTCTGTATGTAATTTTGACCTCATGTCCATAATTCCAACACATTAATCATGTTTGACACATATGTATCATTCCTACTATTGTTAACAAAAATATCGTAATTTCATCTTGATGGATCAGCAATACTTTGTGATTCAGGTTGGATTGGTAGATCCGACCTCGCTACTGAATCATGATTCGTACAAGAGGCTCTTCTGACTCTATCTCTACCCCTACCATCACGTCTACGAAGTCTGATAGATTTTGGTGCTATTCCTGTGTTGTTTTCGATAATTCTACGTATTAATGACAATAAGAAGGAATGGAAACGTATTTATGTGGAACATGATGTTGACGTGATTGTTGAGGGCTTAGTTAGATCGCAATATGAACGTGGTTAGATCGTGCTATAATCGCAAAGGAAGCGTGATAAGATCGTGTTGGAATCAGATAAATCGTGGTATGGTCGTATTGAGAACTTAATGAGCGTGGTAAGATAACATATACCGAACATCTAAGCGACATCTTGCGAAACAAAATTGATACGTAAGAAAAACAAGTGGCGGAAGATGGAAGAAAAAAATCAGAAGACTATCAATTGGTCTTTCCATAGAAAAGTGGAAAACCTAATAATAATAATCAGAAAAAATACAAATAGATCTTTCCACAGGAAAGTCGAAAGATCTAACAATAAATTAATCTAACTTAACGTGCCACAAATAACGAGTTTAAAGGGGATTTGTATGCATCTTTCATAAGAATACAGAACTGTTAAGTAACCAATGTTGCATCCAAATGTATTTTAAAAAGTATTTGAGATAAATATTAAGAATCAGATATACAAATGTATTTTCAAAGTAAGGAAAGTCGTTAGACATAAACACTACTATCCTTTTGGACGAAAATTTCTAGGACAATTTCTAAATTGTGACACGTTTGATTAACCAACTTAGGAGAAAAATATGCCATACGATATTTTGAGGACATGCCCTTGTTCTTAATATATATAAGAAGATGTAGTATGAGTGTCAATAAGACAACTCTTCACCCAAGTCACAATAGTGTTCATCGCAACATAGAAAGACACACTATACGATATCAATTGACTACTTTGATCAACACAGCTAGGAACACCAAACAGTGAGATTCAGCAATATTAACTTAACAAAACCGGGCGAGCTGATGTTTTTATGGTTCATTTAATGTATTAAATTGTCTACCGTTAGCTGTACATACTCCATTTCACTAATAAAGTGCGATTCGTCCAAACAGTTGTCATCATTCCATTTGCCCACATTGCCTGTCCTCTGTCCTCTGGACAATCTCGAGACAGTTTTCACCGTCAGTGTTAAATTGAACTGAATTCTCCGGTGCGTTATTAATGAAATTTCTGTAGGTTATGGCTTTTCCACTTGCTGCCCAGACCCATAAACCCTCCATTACTGCATCTGTTCCACTTATCCAAAAATCTTCTGTAAACAAATGCAGAAACATCATTTTAATTTTTAATTGGTTTGATTTTCTTTATCAATTAGTTTAAAGCAAATAGATATTTGATTCAAGATATATTCTTTTTTAAAATGTCTTATACATTTTTATTGTTAAGAACGCAGTGGAAAAATTGTATTTCAAAGTTATAAGATTTGTTTCCAAGTCTGGAAAATGACAGTTATTGTCCATTCGTTTGATGTGTTTTACCATTTGATTTTGCCATTTGATTACGGTTTCTGTTTTGGTCAGTAACATTGTGATTTTGATTTTTTTTTTATTGTTAGAAGGTTCATCAAGTTTTCAGCACTGATATTTGTTTCGCATTTCTAATGTCGTGGTTACGGTGATCATGTTGAAAATTCAAACGACAAATTCCTCATTGGCATTTGAAAAATAGCATACATATAACATTTTACTGGAATGGATTTGACATTATATAGGAAAATGCTACATTTATTTGTTTTTCCAAAGGAACAATGTTTTATCTTTTGCAAGTTTCCATCGAAATTTTTTCACTATACTATGTCAAAAAGTTAAATTACAAAAATACTGAACTCCGAGGAAAATTCAAAACACAAGGATCCTAATCAAATGGCAAATTCAAAAGCCTAAACAGATCACACGAATAGTCAACAACTGTCATATTCCTGACGTAGCTTGGTACTGGCATAGAAAATAGATTAAAACTGGTTATACAAATTTTTCACATATTTATCTAACCTTGCATTATGAATGTTTCTTTTCGAAAATAAACATCAAAATTGTATTGTTTCAATCTGACATATTTTTTTAAGGTAGCACAATACAAAGATTTTATAACTCCAATTCCCAAGTTTTAAAATGCTGTAACTTTCTTAATAATGCTTGAAAATTTATAAAAGTGGTAGTTTTGGATAGCTAACAGATTACTCTTTCAAATTAATGCAATGTTAGTATTATACAACAATTATGTATCCAATTATAATGTTAACTGTGTCTAAAATATTTTTCACCAAATTTCCACTTTCAAATGAAATTAGCTTCTGCATAGGTATCCCTAGAGGGTTGATTTTATTATATGTTGTTCCTATGGCCATTATCTACAAAAGAGTGTCTCAGATTTCAGATAGAATGTATAGAACAAATTTTACACCTAATTAAACATTATCTTCTTTTATGTGGTTAGGATGTTTACACTAATTAGAGATTTATGAGAGTATGGAATACCATAGAGACAATCTGAGACACCCTTTTGAAGCCCATGATGTGTTGATTAAGATTTCGTTAAAATTTTCTGTATAGTTAAAGAGATGATAGAGCTAAATTCATTCAAGTGAACTTACCCAGATTTTGCCACTAAAAACATAATAATTGATTACATAATGATTGCATAATAAAAATATTGCATTCATTTAAAAGATTAATCTTTTATCTATCTATGTATACCTCTTTTATTATTTTCTATGCATTCATAAGAAAGTTACAGCATTTCAAAGGTTAGTGATTGGAAGTAAAAAAATCTTTGTATTGTGCTACCTTAAATAGAAAAATTCTTCACATTTTTGCATAGCAATGACAGCCATTTTTGAAATGTTGATGCCAAATGCAAATCTTGGCATGCCAGATAATATCTACGTACAATTTTGTTAGCTCTAGAGAATTAAGAAACTTTCCTTGTTGTTTCTTTGACAAACGGTGGCAATTTTGTAAATTTTCTTAACTAGTTCAACATCTCTGCGTTTTAGATAATGACATTTAAAGAGGGACAAAAGATACCAAAGGTACATTCAAACTTATAAAACGAAAATATTCAACTGACAACGCCATGGCTAAAAAAAATACAAAAAGGCAAACAATAGCACACAAAACACAACATAGAAAAAAAATCTAAGCAACACGAACACAACCAAAAACTTTGGATGATCTCAGGTTTTCCGGAAGAATAACTGATCCAATTTTACTGTATCAGATCAAAATGTAGACAAATAATGTCTCTTCAGTGACGCCCAGACCCAAACCAATAGCATAATGCTTCTTGTGTTTAATCCACATGATTCTAAGTATATTCCAGGAAAATCCACAACGGCTGAGTTCTAAAATTGTGACTGTAATTGTGAGCAACAATATTGTAAAAAATGTCATAATATTTAGGTAAAGAGTATTCATTTTAGTGATCAAAAACCAAAGCTTTTATTTCCCCCATTATTTGATGCCACGGTTGTAGCAGCCTTAAAAAATTTAAGGCCTATCTGCACATCTATAGATGCTGATCCTCGATATAGCAAACAAATATCAAGATTTGTTCATAAATCGATCTTCCAAATAAAGTGAAATTAAAAAATAAAAATGATAGGATAAAACAAAACAGACGAATTTCATTTTTCTTCTGTGGGAAATTTCGGATTATTGTCATTATTCCCCTGCGGAAAGTTGACAATACGTAAACTAATAGCCTCTTTTCACATTGACCATTTTTTCCCCTCAATATGAATTTCAATATAAATTTACATCTTATTAACATCATATATTGGACATATTTTTCGTATTTTCATATGAAGTGATCAATTCCTGGAATGTTAAACTAATCTGTCGTTCGGCTTGGGCTGCATAAAAAAAAAATGGCGTACTCAAATGCAGAAATATGACGTGAATATCTTACAACGTCTAAAATTGTCACCTAACAAATTTCATATTCACAAATCGGTTTATAAAATTGTTTTTTTTATGAATTTTGAACCAAATAATCAGTCTTTCAAGGGTGCTCAAAAGTCTATGAACAACTTTCAAATTTCTCCTTAATATCATGTTGATATAATATGTCGATATTTGTTTGCTGAAATATGAAATATGTTTGCCTGTTATGAGATAACAAAATATAATATTTACGATCAGAGTCTCGCTTTTTGGATAATCCATTTTTTATACGATTTATAGTGTCTGTTATGAAGTCGTGTTCTGCTCCAGTCTCTACTGATGCTAATTACAAATGGCACGCTCTACAGAAATTCTGAAAATATTTTGTTTCTTTAAATAGACATCGCGCATCAAATTTATTCGTTCATAGTATGTTAGTTTACGTTTTTTGATTGAGTTAAGCCTTCCAATTGATATTTATAGTGTGTTTTTCTATGTTGTGATGTTATACTATTGTTTCAGAAAAAAGGAGAAGGTTTGGTACCATTAAAACGTGTAATCCCGCTGCAAATGTTTGCACCTGTCCTAAGTCAGGAATCTGATGCACAGTAGTTGTCGTTTGTTTATGTAATTTGTACGTGTTTCTCGTTTCTCGTTTTTCATATAGATTAGACCGTTGGTTTTCCCGTTTGAATGGTTTTACACTTGTAGTCTTGGGGCCCTTAATAGCTTGTTGTTCGGTGTGAGCCAAGGCTCC